>PVIW01002538.1:0-212416 GCA_004026585.1 Noctilio leporinus | reverse complement strand
GTTCCTTCTTTCTTTCTGCCATATAGAATTCCATTGTGTAAATGTACCAAAGTTTTTTGATCCAATCATCCACCGATGGGCACTTAGGCTGTTTCCAGCACTTGGCTATTGTAAATAGTGCTGCTATGAACATAGGTGTGCATAGGTTCTTATGAATTGGTGTCTCAGGCTTCTTTGGGTATAGTCCAAGTAGTGGAATTGCTGGATCAAAAGGCAGTTCCATTTTTAGTTTTTTGATGATGACTTTTTTCTTTGTGGGACACCCAGCAGATTAGTGTGAGCCAAACTAGTCAGGGCTAGAGGAGAGCATTTTTATTCTGGTCTACATTTTTTAATTTTTATTTTTAATATATATTATTTTACTATTGTTCAGTTACAGTTGTCCCAGTATTTCCCCCATTGCTCTCCCTGTCCTCCCCATTCAGTCCCCAACTTGCTTTCCATGTCCATGGGTCCTTTATACTAGTGCCTTGACTAACCCCTTCCCTTTCTTTCCCCTGTTCCCCCTGCCCCCACCACTGCTGGGCACTGTCAGTCTGTTCCTTATATCCATGTCGTTTCTATTTTGCTAATTTGCTTTGTGAATTAGGTTCCACTTACAGGTGAGATCATATGGTATTTGTCTTACTGTCTGTCTTATTTCACTAAGCATCATCTAATCTACATTTTAAGAAAATTTTCTAATATGAATGAAGACTTTCAAAAATAGGTCAGGCCCTGGCTTGTGGCACAGTGGATAAGGTGCCAGTCTGCAAACCCACAAGGTCACTGGTTCGATTCCCAGCCAGGGCACATAACCAGGTTGCAAGCCAGGTCTCCAGCCAGGTCTGTGGCTGGAGGCAGGTGAAAGGTAAACTATACATTGATGCCTCTCTCCCTCTCTGCCTCTCACCCTTTTTCTCTCTCTAAAAATAATAAATAAAATATTTTAAATAAATAAATAGGTCAGAATATGGTTCACCATTGGACAAAGTATTGGACTTTTAATAAACAGAGGAATCTAAGCAGTAAGATTTTCCTATTTCTATAAATTATGTACCGAAGCAAATATTAAATAAGAATTACATTTTTTTCCCTTTGAGTTAGATGTCTCTGGTCAGCCGGGTCCAAATGTGGATCCAGCTGTCAATTCCTTGAGCCAAAAGCAGTTGCAACTGTTACTTGTGGCTAGAACTTGCTGCCACTGCATTAATCCTGAGTTCAAGTAGATACTTCCTTTTCGTTAGTTATATTTTTTATTTTTTAAAAATATTTTATTATTTATAGAGAGAGGGGAAGGGAAATAGGCAGAGAGGGAGAGATATATTAATGTATGCTTGCCTTTCACCTGCTTCCAGCTACGGACCTGGCTGGAGACCTGGCTGGAGACCTGGTTATGTTGCCCTGACTGGAAATCGAACCAGCGACCTTTGGGTTTGCAGGCCGGTGCCCTATCCACTGTGCCACCAGCCAGGGCGATCATTAGTTTTATTTTTGTACTTAATAAAAGTTGTCTTCTCTAAAGTACCTATATGTACTGGTCTAAAAAGGTTTAAATATTAACTGAAGCCCTTTTTAAACATAATGTTATAACTCCGCACTCTTGAAAGATTAGGGTTGTGGTGACCTTGTTTAGTGTCATTCGTCTCTGTGAATGTCCAGGTCTTTTTGCTCCCTTCCAGCTAATTTGCTCGTTTCAGTACACTGAAACGAGTACTGTGGGAGTGAGGAGACCTCAGAAAAAGTGTTGTTTGGTTTAGATCTCACGTGATCGCTGGGCATACATGAATAGCTGCCTGTGGTTTTGTTTGGGTAGCATTTACAAGTGCAGATAGCATGCGAATGCCAGCAATGACCGCAGTAAACGATGACACCGGCATTCAGGTTGACATGTTTCCTTGTCCAGAAAATGTGGGATGAGCTGGATCTCTGGCATTCCAAGCTAAACGAGCTGGATTCCGAAGTTCAGGACGTTGTTGAACAGGATCCAGGACAGGCGCAAGAATGGATGGACAACCTGATGGTGCCTTTCCAGAAGTATCAGCAAGTATCTCAAAGAGCAGAGTCTAGAACCTCACAATTAAATAAGGTGCGACGGAAACAAGTGACAAGTGCACACAGCGTGTGTGGTATTGAGACAGGTTTAAACCAAAGCGAAAACACACATTCAGGGATATTCAGTTTCCCTCTGATGGCCAGTTTTCATTTGAAGCTAGAGCCGCACAGTAGGTTCAGGTGGGCACCCAAGGGACAGGTTTCACTGAAGGGACAGGCAGGAAGTCTAATTGGGCAACTGTAAGTAGCTGAAAGTCAGACCCCAGCAGAGCATTCCCAGCAGGCAATCCCAGCAGTCCAGGGAGGGTGCCAGCAACAAGAAAGAGTGTCATTTGGAACAAGACACTTCTCGTTTCTAAGCAGGGGTTGTGGGTGGGTGACTGGTATGGGAAATGCGACCCAGCAAAGCAGGAGGCAGGGTCCTAGTCTCAGAGGAACTGGGATATCCTAGGACAGGCCCTGTAGAGGAGGACTAACTACAAATCCAGTTTTCAGATGGAACCAGACTAGGTACATGGCTAACTCAGAACCCTTGTTGAGGTCCCTGGCGTTGGGCTAGAACTTTTAAGTCCTTTCCAGTATGGAGAGGATTAGCCTTTAAAGTTGGAAGAGACAGAACTGGAGGGGGTGAGCACGTGGCCCCAGCCATGGGGAGTGGAGCCCTGCAAGGCTGACATACCACTAACAGCCACAAATCCTCCCTTCATGCATCATTCAAGTCGAGTAGGAGGCGTCTGTCAGACTGAGTTCGGCATCACCTCTCTTTCACAGGCCACGATCAAGATGGAGGAGTATCATGATCTTTTGAAGAGTACTGAGGCTTGGATAGAAAATACCAGTCGTTTGCTGGCTAACCCTGCTGACTATGACTCCTCCAAGACACTGAGTCACCGCGCCAGCACCCTTCAGGTAAGTGCTCTTTCGTTGCTTCCTGGGTGTCATAGGAATCACTACATACTGATCGGGGACTTAGCTAATCATCATGGTGGTACCTCCACCTTTTTTTTTTCCTGAAAATTCTACCTTATCTTCAACTGTGCTAAACGGCAGAAGCATGTTTGGAAGGATGGCAGGTTCTAGAC
Organism: Noctilio leporinus; assembly: GCA_004026585.1. Lineage (NCBI taxonomy): Eukaryota > Metazoa > Chordata > Mammalia > Chiroptera > Noctilionidae > Noctilio > Noctilio leporinus. The sequence continues at coordinate 209,300 of PVIW01002538.1, read as the reverse complement.
AGGGATTTTGGAGACTGATATCTTGTTCTTTCTGTCCTGATATCAACTATATCAGCGGTCCCCAACCTCTTTGGCACCAGGGACTGGTTTTGTGGAAGACAGATTTTCCACAGACGGGGGAGGGAGGGCAGTGGAGGCTTTGTAGCCTGCCATCAGATGCAGCTGGGGGGTCACTTTCCACTCACTGATAGGGTTTTGACATGAGTCTGCAAGCAGCTGATTTATTATTATGGTCTAGCTAGGACTGGCAAGCCATAGGAGCACCTCTTCATTGCTCACCCCTGTTTCGTTGATCTGTTCTCTCAAATCCACCTTGCCAAAATTACAAGTCCCACCAACTGGAAAGAGCTTGAACAGTTTTCTTGGCCCCAATTACAAATTGCAGCGAGAAGGACTGCAGGTTAGTTGTTCCTGGTCCTGGTGGTGGAGGAGCCCGGTGATGTTATTCAAAATGGGTGCTGACAGCCCATGTGAATCTGTAGACACTCTGGCCCTGACCGGGTGGCTTGCTTGGTTGGAGCATCATTTCTTTTTTCTTATTCTTTTTTTTTCTTTTTTAAGATTTTATTTATTAATTTTAGAGAAAGAGGAAGGGAAGGAGGCAGAGAGGGAGAGAGAGAAACATCAGTGTATGGTAGAGCATCTTTTCTAACACCACAGGGTTGCAAGTTCATTTCCCAGGCAGGGCATGTACCTAGGTTGCAGGTTTGGTCCCTTGTCAGGGCCCCTATGGAGGGCAGCTGGTCGATGTTTCTCTCTCACACCTGATGTTCCTGTCTCTCTGTCTCTTTCTCTCTCTCAATACTCCCTCTCTCAAATCAATAAACATATTCTCAACTGAGGATTTTCAAAAAGTCTTAGATGCTCTGAAGCCATCCACTACCATCAACAATAGTGTTCAGTGTTTTGTTACAAAACTGGAAAGGCCGGGGAAGTTGGATATATTGAGACAAATGTAACTTTTCTCAAATTTAAATTTTTTATCAACTTGTAGTATCTTAAGGTTACTTTCTTTCTTCCCCCTTGTTTCTCCTTATGTAGATGGCTTTGGAAGATTCAGAGCAGAAGCATAATCGCTTACATTCAATTTTCACGGATCTGGAAGACTTGTCCGTGATTTTTGAAACAGATGATTTAGCACAATCCATACAGGAGTTACGTCGCCAAGTAGCAGCTTTACAGCAAAACATCATGCAAAGCCTTCCCCAGATCCAGCGTATGGCTGATGTAAGTTACTACAAGGATGTCATTTCTTAGTTTTAATTTGTATTTTATTCAGTAAATTAGAGCTATCCCGCGAATCAACTACTAGTTATACAATGACACATTGATCTGGTCCTTTTTATTTTTTCACTTATGTGCAAAGGGAAGAATCCTGATCAAATGAGTGCAGTCTTTTCTCTTTGTCAGACAGGAAATAGTGTTGATTTAAAAGCACAGATTAGCAGAGAGGGAATTCAAGCAGATAACCTCTCATGACTTCATCAATAGTAAATATTTTTTGAGGGGCTGCTGTATGCCAGCAACTGGATTTTTAAATACTTTTATCTATTTTAGCTTGAAACATATGTGATATTTAATTAAGGATGGAGTATCTTATGAAAGGCAGGTACAGCTAAGTCTTAATTATTTACCGTTTATTTCTCAGTTACATTCCCTACTACACTTATATAACTTCGGGGAATAATAATGGTTAAATATTCTTGGTTACTGGTGCTTCTTCTAAAGTTTTTAAATGCTTCAACATTTTTAATGGAAAATATCCTAAAATACATTGTATACTTTTATATACCTTTTCCAGTACAAGGTGCAGAAAACAATTTCAATATAATTTAACTTGTCCTCATAATTTGGCTATATCACTATAAAGTTACTGACTGTACTTACTGCTTTTTTTTTTTTTTTTTTAAGATTTTATTTTTAGAGAAGGGGAAGGGAGGGAGAAAGAGGGAGAGAAACATCTATATGGGGTTGCCTCTTGTGTGCCTACATCTGGGGACCTGGCCCGCAGCCCAGGCCTGTGCCCTGCCTGGGAATGGAACTAGCGACACTTTGGTTCATAGGCCAGTGCTCATCCACTGAGCCACACCAGCCAGAGCTGTCCTCATTGCTTTCCTTGCTTACAGTTATGTTTGTCCTAAACTGAGTGGCTCCAAACTGCTATCACTTGAAATCCATAGTCTATTTCCATGTAGTTTCTCCTGCCCCCTTCGTTATTACCTGGAACTTTATATTGTGAGAGTGTGTCTGCCTTGAAATCTAAGGTAGAGGCCTGCAGGTCTTCTTACAGTGTGCGTGGACTTTAGCATGTGGGTTTTATAGCACATGTTGCAGCATTTTCAGATTCTTGTCCAGGTTCTAGAGCTTGATGTTGATAAGAGAATAGCCACTGCACAAGTGATGCATTGTTTTTAAGTAAGTTATAAAGTAATTTAACGACTCTTCAAATGGCATCAAGCTCATCAGGGGATTGGCAGGAAAATCCCTTGCATTTTCCAGCTCCTTGTTGTGTTCATTTCTCAAGGGCAATTTTACAATGGTGGGAATTCTTTGACGTTTTGAATTTTTGGTCTTTTCCCAGCGAGCGATATGAGGTGTAAGGTATTCTCCTGTGATGCTGGACAGAGCCATGCCCACCCCTCCCATCAGCTCTGCTACCATCAGGGTAAACAGTCAGTACTCTACAGGGTACTGTGTTAGATGATTTCACCCAACTGTAGGCTCATGCAGGTGTTCTGAGCATGTATAAGGCTCAGCTATGCTGTTTAGTAGGTTAGTTCCATTAAATGTATTTTTGACTTAACGATATTTTCTATTTACAATGGGTTTATCAGGATGTCACTTCATCATAAATCAAGAAGCATCTGTACTTTTGTTCTCAGAATATAAGTAATTGAAAAGTGGCTTTATGAGGATCTTGAATTCAACAATGTGTAAGCAGTGCTTTAGAATGTATGCTATTAATAGAATAACATCTTCTTATTGAAAACAACAGTATCTGAGTGGCACTGGCTTAGTTTTTAAGAGGTATATAAGTGGCACACACAATTTGGTTAAATATCAGAATAGAACGAATGGCAATAAATTGTATCTTATAGGTAAATGCAGCATATACTGCATGAGTGTTTTTGTGTCTGAACCTTTAGGATGTGGTTGCTGTTGAAACTGAAGTAAAATCAATGGAGAAAAAAGTTTCAAAAATCAAAGCTATCCTGTTATCAAAAGAAATATTTGATTTTTCACCTGAAGAACATCTTAAGCATGGAGAGGTAAGCCTGAATTACTTAAAAGTATTTTCTCATGATACTTATTCTATTTATTTTTAGAAATGTAATACAAAGTATTTAGTCTTGCTAGAGTAATAGCACAATAAAGCTGAAGAGATATGATCCTGGCCAGATGATTTCCTTAGTTGGAATGTCCTTCCATACACCAAAGGTTTGTTGTGGCCGTAATTCCTGCTCCGGGCATGTACTTAGGTTGCAGGTTTGATCTTCAGTCAGGGTGTGTAATGGAGGCAACTTGATAGTCTGTCTGTCTCTCTGTCTCTCTGTCTCCCCCCCCCCCCCAAACTCAATCAACGAATGAGGTCTGTCCCAAAAGTATTGAGCCACCGTCAACGTTACTTCTATTGACATTGGCTCAATACTTTCGGTCCAGACCTCAAATTCTTGGGTGAGAAAAAAGTTGAGATATGAGTGGCTATAAATATCATGTTTTAAATAACATACCATTTATATAATTTTCCTATGGGTGATTTTTTTTCATTTAGTTTTTTCCCAAACCTTCAAAGTTTGGAAGTTTTGACTTCAAGTCAAATCTAGTTGTTTAATTGTCCAAGCACTTAAGGCTCTCAGGCAGGAGAACAGCATTCTAGCCCCAACTGAGCTTCTCACCGGCTCTGTGCCTTTGAGCTATTAGTTAGCATTTCATATCTGCATGTTGGTGTTAGTGATTATGATGGATAATTATAATGCGGGTAGACCCTCTGGCACTAAATAATAGTACACAGATGTTGGTTCCACTAGGGGTTAGGAGCTTGTGCTTTGGGGTCAGGCAGCCTGGGTTCTAATCCCACCCCTGCTTTTCTGACTTGGATTCAATAAGAATTTTTTGAGAAACTACCATGTGGGAAGGCCCATGCTAGGTACTGTTGCTACAAAAGTGAGATGCAGTATGTGCTGTGACACACAGCTCACCGCCTGGTGACAATACCCAAAGCAGAACAACAGTTGTGGGGCAGGGAGGAGGGGAGAAGGAAGGAAAGGGTTGTCAGGTGCCTAATTTAGTGCTAGGAGGTTACTCTTGCCCAGACATTCTTTCCTGAGAACTGTAACAACACAAGTGGTAAAATAATCTTTTTCACACTGAGCTAAGGAAACGTTTTAAAAATCCAAACCATAAATTAGAGACTGTAAGTGATACACTTACAGAATTTTAAATAATTAGATATAGCATTGGCATTTTTTTTCACTTCTCAACCATGCTCATCTGATACAATTAAGGTCATACTTGAAAATATACATCCTATGAAGAAAACCATTGCTGAAATACTATCTTACCAAGTGGAACTGAGGGTACCCCAAACAGAAATGAAACCTCTGCCTGTGTTTCAGCGGACAAGTCAACTTTTACAAGATATAAAATTGTTGGAAAAGGTGACTCATGAGCAAAATGAGTTATTAAAGGTGAGTAGTTTTTGATGACAGCCAACTTATTGGATGCAGATATTCAGTGAAAGAGATTTTGTTTCTGCTCGTAAGGGTTGGGTAGATAAAATTCCCGTGACAAGAAGATGCTACCTGTGTTGATTCATTTTGATTTCTTTCAGTGCTATTGTCCAGGAAGTGGTATTTGACAAAAGAGTGTATCTTCTTGCTCAAATGGGACTGAAGTTTTTTTTTCCAGTTCTTACCCTTGTCCTGGTTAAATATATTAAAGCATAGTTATGGTCTGTTTAATTCCATTCTGTAGTTATGGAAGCCCTACGTGGGTAAACTGCCATGAGAAGACATTCAAACTTGAACAAGGCATTTATAATCTCATGAGGCTGACATATTCTTATCGTATTCATTCCCATAGTAATGTCTTTTTGCATCTCAGTCACTTTCCTATGAATTATCTCATTTTATTCTCAGATGTTTGATACAGGGAAAGCAGAGCCATCTTATTTTTTTACCCAAAGGAAACTAGTGTCAGAAGGTAGATGACTTGCTCAAAGAACACCAAGTTAACTCGTGTTGAGATTCATTTGTACAAATGGGACAGGTGTCTGAGTTGCTAAATTCTTGGTGTCATTCTCCGTATCAGGGTTGCTTCCTCGTATTTTTCTTTCTTTTTGTTTTGTTTGATTCTAGTCTCAAGACAGGCATCATCGTTAGAAATTGCATTTCACTTTGATCTGTATGCCTAGATCAACAGCCACCCACAAGAACAGAAAGTTGCTGAATCGCCTTAAATTCCAGACTTTTCTCAGCCACCTTGGTAGAATCCCCTTCCACCTGGGTTTCCTGGTTAACGAGTCAGCGTAGGAGGAAAGGGTTACTTTCGTTTGTCCCAACTACCACCTGCTTGTAGGAAGAAAACTGTTCCTCCCTCTTAAATTTTAGTCACATTTCAGTAGCCACTGTGTTCTCCTAAGGTTTGAGGACACTCTACTCCCTGGTTTGAGGTTTAACCCTAAAGCCTCCCTGGCTTGGCTCCTGTTCTGCTGATGCCATTTCCTAACACTCACAGGAAGAAAAGAGGTCTTTAAAATGTACCATTTTTTAAATAATATAAAGAGATGAAAAGAGAAAGATATAAAATTTGATCTATTATTTTAATCTTTTTGTGTTTCTTGGTCTCCTAGTCAGGAAAATAGCAGTCCTAACTATGCTTGAAAGTGGCTTCTTCACAAGATGAATTAGGGGGAAGTAGGAGATAAAATTTATTTTGTGCCAAGTTAGGTATCGAACTGTGCCACTAAAATTTTCCGTCTTATTGTGTTGATGAAAATCAGATGTCATCTCATATAACTCAAAGCTAAGTAAGCCAGTGGTAATGGTGCACTTAATTCCTACTTTAGATACTGGAAATGCTCTCGTTGTGGAAAATAAGACAAATTACTTTCAGGGGCAAGTAATGGGATCTTGCTCATCGTAGGGGCTGGAGAACAGGTGTGTGCAGCAAACATAGTTATTCATTTCCAGCCTGCAGCTACATGTATGGTTAAATATTAAACAATATATAAGGAAGAATTCTGTGTTGGCCAGAAACTTTGTAGTTTAAAAGACGTTTTGCTTCCTTGTGACCCATAACCAAGGGAATTAGCTAGACTTGCTTTTGAAGTTCCTTTCTTTATTTCATCAGGCTCTGATCATGTCATTTATTCCACAGATAGCTTTGAGCTCTGTTGTTCGCTTAGCACCAAACTGCAGGTATTGTTCTAGTTAGTCTTGCTTTATTCTGCTAACTCAGACTGTTCCCGAACCCTCAACCTTTCACTTATAAAATATAAAGTACTAATTCTGGTGATAGCAGGTGAAGATGTGACTGGAATGGGAAAATTTGTCATATCACAAATTACATACCTTTTCCACTCTGATTGGTTCAGTAATGCCAACCTTCCAAGTCCCAAATGGGAAGTGTATTTAAATAGCATACAGTTGGTAGGCGCATTATACCACAATTGAAGGGCTGTAGGTTCAATTCCCAGGCAGAATACATACCTAGGTTGTAGGTCTGATTCCAAGTCCAGGTGTGGACAGGAGACAACCAGTCGATGTTTCAGTCTCACATAGATATTTCTCTGTCTTTCTTAAGCAATGAAGAAAAAAAAAATGTCCTCAGATGAGGATAATAAATGGCATATGTAACAAAACAAAGGTTTTGTAAAACTCAACAACTTTACATTAACCTGCCATAAAATGCTTTCAAAATAAGCCCACTGGACTGGAAATAACATAAGAGCAAGGGTGTGTCTACATAGACACCCACTTCAAGCACTGCATAAGTTCCCGGGCATCTAATAGAGCAAGAAGGCCAGATGTCAGCTTTGCGAATGTTGTCCTCTATATCAGGCTACCATTTCCTATTGAAATCTGTACGGGTTCCTATTTGCTGTAATTGACTGGAACTTGTGATGGGCCTAGACATTGGAAGTAACCCATTGATCTATGCCTCAGAGCTGACAAAAATTCTTCTTTTGGGGGAGTTATTTTTAGATAGCCATAAAACAGACTAACGAATGCAATGAGGAAATAGAACATTTGAAGCAGATCTTAAGTGATTATTCAGCCGAGTTCTCCCGTGAAGATATGACACCACACCAAGCTGCCAGTGTGCCACAAATACAGGTATGTTTCATTCATTCTATAACCCAGTAATTCATGCAACAATCACTTTCTAAGCCTCTGGTGTTTAGAAACTTTTTTGATAGTATAATCTTATTTCCTACTTTTCTGTTCCAAATTGAAAGTATTTTATGCGTGTATTTACTTTTATGCCTATTTCATAAAATAGGTGAAACTAATTATCATAATGGAAGGCCCTTCATTGTCTTGATTCTCGTGTTTTGTGCACATGGTCACAATTTGCTCTGGTACCAAAGAATCTGATGTAACCCAGGATATTTGGACAGTGTGGCTTTCTGGCTAGCTTTCTGGGAGAGGGGTCATGCAGAGTGGGCTGGCCTTTAGAGGTAAAGGCCCTGGATGCTGCTGTAACAAATAGTCCTATATACTAAGCAGTATTTCCATAGGTAATTAACAGTGTTGGGTAGATCTAGGTACAATGGTTTGCATGTTAACCCTGTAAGATAGGGCTTTATTCAATTTTTGGTTTTGGATTAAAAGTTCTGTTTAAAAACCAACAAAACACCTCATTGTATGGCAAGGATTGTAAAGAGCTGCTTTTTCCCTGCCATTAAGTTCATAGAGGCAGGCAATTGCTCTTGTATTCAAAGCCAGATTATACTGCTTGCTAACTGGGAGACCTAGAGCAAGTTACTTAACCTCAGGGGTAAAGTACAAGGTGACCCAGCTTTCAAGTAATGGGTCAGTAGGCAGACTCAATAATAAAGACTCGATATGATAAAAATGTCAAATTTCCGTTTACATTAAAAAATTTGCGGACCCCCAAGGGCTTTAATTTATGAGTTATAGCTACTAATATAGAAAGAAATGAAAACACAGAAATGTAAAAATATTTGTTTTGTTACTTAAACATAACAATAAACCCATTACATGTTAATAGAAATAACATAGTTTGGAAAATTATAGTTTGCAAATCTCTTAAATGTCTGGCTTGCCAGATGATGGCCAGATTTTCATCTGCTGCTGTGTTTGATCTGCTGAGCTATGTAGTTTTGTTTCAAGTATATAAAACAACATGCCCTGGCTGGTAGCATAGTGGATAAGGTGCCAGCCTGCAAACCCAAAGGTCGCTGGTTCGATTCCCAACCAGGGCACATAATCAGGTTGCAAACCAGGTCTCCAGCCAGGTCCATAGCTGGAAGCAGGTGAAAGGCAACCATACATTGATGTCTCTCTCCCTCTCTGCCTCTCTCCCTTCCTCTCTCTCAAAATAATAAATAAAATCTTTTTAAAAAGAAAGAAAGGAAAACCACACACAACCTCTCCAGCCATATACAGAGAAAAGGGGGAGATTCCAGTCAAGATGCCAGTGTCGGCAGACACAGCTCACCTTTTTGCACAACCACGTTAAAATTACAACTAAAAATATAGAACAGTCATCACTCAGAACAGTCAGAAATCAGGTTTGAACAGAAGTCTGACAACTACAGAATTAAAGAAACCACATCTACCCAGACTGCTAGGAGAGGCCCAGATGCAGAATAGGGTGATTCCTCACCACGTGTGGTGGATAAAAATTTGGGAGAGCTGTCTTGGGAGCAAGGAGTCCTACGCCCTCCAGCCTAGGGTTCCAGTGCCAGGAAGACAAAACCCCGCAACTTGTGGCTGTAAAAACCAGTGGGGATCGATTGAGTCAGTGGAAGAAACTGCTGGAGCCCCAAACAATTCCCCTTAAAGAGCCCACACAGGGACTCACTCCCTCTGAGTTCCACAGCACAGGGAGAGCGGCTTGAAAGGCACCAGTGGCATCCTGGGAGGAACTGAAGCATCTGGCATCAAGGTCAGCAGAAGCCACTGTCTCTTTTCCAAACCCTCCCCCCACAGAGCCACCGAGCTGGCAGTTGGTGTCATATCTGAGACTCCATCAACCTGGCTAACTGTTTGACCTGCCTGGGAAATGCCCAGAGACTCTTCCCCACCCAAGTGACTGGTCTTGGCTCATGTTTCACAACTTCCTACATTTTATCAAACAAGCAGCAGGTGACTTCAGTGAGCCCCAGGCCCGGCACTAGCAGCAGCCAGCCTAGACTCAGAGCTTGGCTTCACCTGGCCATCTCCAGGCCCAACACAAGTAGCAGCTTCTCAGGTTGCTTTATTTATAGCTCAGGAAGGGTGGCCCCAGGCAAAACACAGGTTGGGTCTGGCCTTGGCCTGCACCCCTTAGAAAATCCCAGGACCAGCTCACCCAGTGGACAGCTGCAGACCATGTCAGAGCACCACCACCCTGCCCCTGCACAGCTGATCCTCCAGGGAGGGTGCAGGTTAAGTGGTCACAGCCAGTCCTTGCAGCTGACCAGCCAGGGTAAATCCTTCCCATTGATCTGCCAGCAACAACCGAGGCTCAACTACAAGAGGAAGGTGTACTCGGCCTACACAAAGGTCACACCTCAAGTACCCAACTTGGGTGATAGGGGAGGCTGTGTCACTGGGCCCTCCAGGACACCTACTACTTTAGGCCATACTACCAAGACACGGAGTCAAAGCAGCTCTACCAAATACGTAGAAATAAATGCAGGGAGGCTGCCAAAATGAGCAGCCGTAGAAACATGGCCCAAATGAACAAACAGATTAAAGCCCCAGAAAAAGACCTAAACCAAAGGGAGGTAACCTGTCAGATGCAGAGTTAAAAACACAGGTTTTAAGGATGCTCAAAGGAACTTAGTGAGGACCTCAACAGCATAAAAAAGGTCCAGGCATGAATGAAGGATACACTAATTAAAATAACAATTTACGAGGAAACAGCAGTAGAGTGGATGAAGCCAAGGTTCAAATCAATGATATGGAATGTAAGGAAGTGAAAAACAACCAATCAGAACAAAAAAAATTTTTTTTAATGAGAATAGTATAAGCAGCCTCTGGGACAGCTTCAAGAGGTCCAATGTTCATATCATAGGGGTACCAGAGGAGAAGAGAAAGAGCAAGAAATTGGAAATTATTTTTAAAAATAATGAAAACTTTCCTAATTTGGTGAAGAAAATAGACATGCAAGTCCAGGAAGGAGAGAGAGTCCCAAATAAGATGGATTGCAGAAAGGCCCACTCCAAAACACATCATAATTAAAATGCTAAAGTTTAAAGATAAGAGAAGATCTTAAAAGCAGCAAAAGAAGTAAGTTACCAACAAGGGAGTTCCGTTAAACCTGTCAGCTGATTTCTTAAAAGCAACTTTGCAGGCTAGAAGGGTTGGGCAAAAAATATTCAAAGTCATGAAAAGCAAGGACCTACAGCCAAGATTGCTCTACCCAGCAAAGATATCATTTATACTCAACGAGCAGATAAAGAGCTTCCTAGACAAAAACTAAAGAAGTTCATCATCACCAAACTGTTATGATCTGAGATGTTAAAGGGAGTTACTTAAGAAAAGAAGATCAAAACCATGAACAATAAAATGGCAAAAAAAATACAAATTTATCAACAATTGAATCCAAAAAACAAACTAAACAAACAAGAAGAACAGACAGAATCATGGCTATGGAGAATGTTTTGATGGTGGCCAGATGGGAGGGGGATGTGAGTGAATGGGTGAGGAGGTGCAGGGATTGAGAAGTACAAATAGATAGTTGTAGAATAGCCATGGGGATGTAAAGTATGGTGTAGGAAATAGAGGAAGCAAAGAGCTTCCATGCATGACCCATAGACATGAGCAATGATGGGGGAGGATTGCCTGAGGGAGTGGGGGAGTGCTGAGTGGAGGGGGGCAAAAGGGGAAAAATCAGGACCACTGTAATAGCATAATCAATAAAATGTAATTTTTAAAAAGGGAATATTTTAATGACCCTTCTAAATTATATATATTCTTTGAAACTATACTGACCTCCAACAGATAGAAGTTATTCACTAGTTTGTAACCTGAGGCCATGACAATGAAGTTTATATTCCTTATGTTCAAAACCCTTGTTCTGTCTTATATGGGGGGTGGGGAGGGCAAAGTAGATTTACGGTTTAATACACATAACCTAGGGTTTATTCTTATATTATTGTTTATTAATTATTGCATTATTTTCCATAGAAACAACCGTGAACATGCTTTTGCCCGACTCTATACTTTGAATGAATCTTTTTACCCTACGTGATTATATAACATGCTTGATCCTCTGGGAAATGTTATTTCACAAGTTATGCAGCCTCTCCAAATGTTGACACAATTAAACAATTGATATTAAAACTTTTACATTTATTGGCATCAATCTCTTTAGAAAAGTCTTGTAGTGTTTACATATATAAGTATAGTTGACCAGCTGTTTTTTCCTTTCAAGTAAAAATAACGTTCCATAAAAAATGCAGTTCATCTTGAAATTCAAATAATCACACAAGTGCTTTCCCTTAACCCTCATGCTTCGGTATGTGGTAGAAGTGCTTTAAGCATACTTTTCACGTGTCACGCAGAATATTAAAAATACATGTTCTTTATCAAGGATATTCTTACGTGAAAGTGGCTTTTCTTACTGGGTTTTCCATAAAGAAGCTCTAGTAGCACTTATTTGTCCTTCATTCGAAACAACTTTGTTAGGTTGTATTGCAACAGCTGTTATAGCAGCATGATTTTTTTTTAAAAATCAAAATTGGTGAATATTCATGTAGCCATTTTGATACTGAAGATGGAAAAAAATACACATTTTTGGCATATTATGCTATATTATTTCAAGAAAGGTAAAAATGCAACTGAAATGCAAAAAATGATTTGTGCAGTGTGTGCAGAAGGTATTGTGACTAATTAAACATGTCAAAAGTGGTTTGCAAAAAAAAAAAGTGGTTTGCAAAGTTTCGTGCTGGAGAATATCTCACTGGATGATGCTCCATGGTTGGGTAGACCAGGCGAAGTTGATAGCAGTCAAATTGCTTGCTATCATTAATTGAGAACAATCAACATTATACCATGTGGGAGACCACCAGCATACTCAAAATACCCAAATCAATAAAGTTATCGATGAAAATGAAAAAATGTGTGTCTTCTATTTCATGGAAAAAACTAAATGGACTTGTTAGCCAACACATAGTGAATAATCTAATGACTAAAATAGTAATTAGAGTTTACTCTTTTACTTTTTTTACTGGGTTACAGGACTGTTGGCCCTGCCTGATTCATATAGATGCCAGTAGCTTTATCTACCATTGCTTTTGCAATGAAAAACAACACAGTAAGAAAATGTCAACACAGTGAAAAAGTCAAATGACATTTTAGTGTTGTAGCAATGGCCTTGACCTCCTGAAGGGTAGACTCACAGAGGTTTGTGGATGCCCTGTTAAGAATGGCTGTTTGGTACCTGAACATGCTTTGGTCCTGGTGGCTCTGCAGATTGCTCTCCTCTAAGCATTACGTTCATTGGTGGACACCATTCCTATGAAGTCTGGTGTTTCCTCAGATTTAATTTCACGAAGGGATCACCAGGGCTTAACTTAAGGCCGACGAAGGGGTGGGTGTCGGAACGCGTGTAGCAGAACTGTGAGGCTGGGTGTCAGGATGTTCAGGTCTGTTCTCCGCCGCTAAGTAGCTACAGCTCTGGAAAAGTCACTTGCTCTGGACTTCAGAACTTGCACATATAGGTGTAGACATGCTGAGCTTCTCTGTCTATAAAGTAATTAAAGATTCTATGGGTATCTGTAGGATGGTGGGTGGAATAGAAGAATAAAGGACGGAAAGGACAGACAGGAGTTGAAGGAATGCGTAAGGAACAAAGTTTATACCCATGAAAGTTTGCTGCAAAGGAGCATATTGCCTTCTGATGCCAGCACTCACTGCGAAGCTCAGGCAGGGGTGGTGGAAGGACCCTTTCAGGATGCTGGAGAGAAAAATGTCCAACCAGATGATACATGCTATTTCTTCCAAATCTTTAGTGCTATAATCCTCATGGACCAGCACTAGGCATCTGCATCTCTACCATGTATAAGAAATTGTATTCTCGCACATCCATCATACAGAGTTCTAAGTTCATGTTACAAAGCCTGGACCCATCTGTTGATTATTCCTATAGGAATTGCACTTCACGGTACCTTTGTTTATTGATTCCCATTTGGTAGGGAACTGTGGATATGGGAAAAAGTAAGTGAATTCAGTAACACTAAAGAAGTTTTCAAAAGCAATAATAAAAGTGTAAGACTTCTAACCTCTTCTCTCAGTAGTTCCCAAATGTTAAGTCTGCTCATGAATCTCTCGGTGCAGGTTCCCGGGCCCTGAGCCTGTGGATTCTGGCCAGTCAGACCTGCAGCCTCTAGTCAGTGGCTCCCAGTCCTGGGCACATGTCCCAGTCAACTGTAGTTATTCCAAATTTCTGAGCCTTGGCTTGACACCCCCAGAGACTGATAAGGCCTAAGGTGAGGCTAGGGCATTCCAACAGGGAGCTTGTGTAAACCCTCCCTAGGTGACGGGAAATGCAGCCAGGATGCAGAACTGTAGAGGGAGGCTCCTGGCTCTATAAACCAACAGCACATAAAAACCCTTCATCCCACACCAGCCTCAGACATCCTAACACAGTGCAAACACACTTCCTTCACAGGAACAAGTGGAAGGTATTGAAGAACAGATTATGAGTTTGAACCGGAAAAAGGAAGACCTGTTGGTGGGTTTAAAGGCTGCCGTACTAAACCTTCACCAACACCTCCAGCAAACCCAGCACGAATTAGACAAAGAAAAGGAAGCACTGCCAATGGGAGCATCAGAAGAGGAAGGAGTGGTGGAGAGGGATGTTCCTGAGCAGGTGAGTGGGATTTTCGCTAACGCCCGTCCCATGTGCCACGAGAGCTTTATTTTTTCACCTGTGGCATTTGTAACTGTTGCCCGTAGTAAAGGGATTTTTAAAAGTGGAAATACTCCCCCTGAGGTTGCTCACACGTGAGTCTAAATCTTCAGGGTGTGTCTGGTCTGGACTCAGCGGACTTCTTACGCCCGAGTTCCTTAAGGGGCTGCTTAGGAAACTCCGCAGGCAGGTGAGTAGGAGTCACCCGTTGAAAATCTTGCTGAACGGCCTGCTGCAGACTCCAGGGGGAGGCCAGCACCCCTCGAAGGCCACCCCGAATCCACACCACTGACTTTCCTTTTTCAGTTGCGTAATGAGGAGCCCGAGGCCAGGGCAAATGAGAAGGCGTAGGGTTTGACTGAGTCTTGCCACCTGGCTGGCTGAGCTGACGGTGCCAGCCCTGAGGGCTGCTGGTGTGGGTGGGCATCTTGGATAAAGTGAATTTAAAAAATCGGCTACGGAAAAATGCAGCAGGGCTGGGAGCCCAGTGACTTAGAGTCACAGCGTGTCTGTGCTGTGCGTTTCAGGTGACCCGAAGAGGCTCCCTGTCGTTCCTGCCAGCAGTCCAGGAAGAGGCGGAAGAGAGCTCCCTGAAGAGTGAAGTAAGGACAATGATTTTCTCAATAAATTTAGTTCGAACCGAAATCTCCTAAAGGAAGGTCAGTGGGAAGATCTTACAGTGAATAGAAACATAAAGATTATTATTTTTTTTAATGAATGCCTCTACTTTATAAGGAGGATTGAAGTAGTTCTCTTGGGTTATGAACATTTACGTGCATCTAAACCTACTTCCCGCCAGCGAGGGACAAATGGAATTCAGCCACTCTTGTTGGCGTTCTTTGCCATAACCTGACTTCTGAGTACTTTCTCTGAAGTTTCGAGAGTGTGCTGTTTGGCCGGTACTCCTGCTGTGCTTTATAGAACTTTATTGTTTCATATTTGGATGACTCTAAAACAGCATGGCCAAGGACATGAAGAGAGATATTAGCAACTAATACTAATCCTGACTATTTCATTAGAACTGGTTGAAGGGGACATGTACAGTTGTCTTTCATGATACCAGTTTCCATTTTATTCTTTAAAAACTGAAGTTATAATGAATGGGTCTTGTGCCAAAAGGAAGACAATTACAGCAATTTAAAATTTTTGTCTCACATGTAATCATCAGACCTTTTTTTTTTTTTCCCTGCTCATTTTATATTTATAGCTTGTTAAGTAGCTCCATTGTCACACAGAGTGACCTACTGTCCTATAATGT
The DNA here is from genome assembly GCA_004026585.1 of Noctilio leporinus. Classification (NCBI taxonomy): domain Eukaryota; kingdom Metazoa; phylum Chordata; class Mammalia; order Chiroptera; family Noctilionidae; genus Noctilio; species Noctilio leporinus. The sequence continues at coordinate 193,954 of PVIW01002538.1, read as the reverse complement.
ATCACTAGGACCTGGTAGAGCTGAGCTCAGACAGCTCCATAATCTGATTATACCTCTTTTCTGCAGAGAATTGCGAGAATGGAGGGCGTGCAGGGGCCAAGGAAAGGGAGCACGTGGGTGTGATTCTAATTTGAGGCCCTGTAGTTGCCTCTGCGCTGCTGTGTTTACAACCTTCACTGTTTGTGCTTGACAGCAGCCAACGCACACATTCACTGGGCTGTTGTGTTGACATGAGCATTTAAGGTGACACTCACCAAAGCAGATTCCATTCCTAAAGCAGTTGTAAAGGTCCCCTTCGTGTAATGTGAGCTGACGCCCAACTTTTAAAAATATGTTTTAGGCTTCAGGAAGAGCAGCCCCATTCGGAGACAGATGATTATTGAGTTAGCCAAAGAAGGAGGTGAAAACTCAGGGCAGAGGTGGAATTGAGGGCCACAGTTATGGTGCCTGGTAAGCTGTTTTGTGTAAAAGGGAGGAATAGGGTGCTGGTTATAATGGCAGGAAATCCCTTCCCTCTGCTGATCAGTTGATGGCTATATTAGAATGGAGATGAGAAAGCCATCTTCCAGGTCTTGGTCTTTACTCCGAAATTGTGAGGAGGACACGATCATTCACATAATATTGGGCATAACGCATTTGTGGGGGCGGGTAAGGATGGTAGGGGTTAGTAAGTCAAAGAAAAGGATTTCTTGTTTGAGGGATGCTTAGGGTTGGAGCCTGCTCGGGCTGGCCATTTTGAAAGCTTCCCACTGTTACCAGTGCACAAATACAAAGACAGCCAAGTACTTGCTCTCATTTGCATTTCTGTTCTGCACTCCGTGATGAAAGGAGAGTATTCGAGAGTATTCGTCTGAGGGAAACTCAACATGTGACAATCCAAACTGACAAAACAGGTAACTCAAAAGAGCACCCTCATATTTCAGAGCATTGAATACAACTCCCTTGGCAGTAGTTGGGGGAGGGGTCTCTTCTTCCTTTTTTTGAACAAAGGAGATTATAAATGATATGATAATACGTAGTGTATAAACAATAAGATGAATGGCTAAGTCTTTTTGCTTCTTTTTTTTTATTTTTTTTATTTTTTTATTTTTTAAGATTTCATTTATTATTCCTGGAGGGGCAGGGAGAGAGGCACAGAGGGAGAGAGACATCAATGCATAGTTGCCTTTCACCTGCCTCCAGCTACAAACCTGACTGGAGACCTGGCTTGTAAGCTGGTTATGTGCCCTGGCTGGGAATCCAACCAGCAACCTTTGGGTTTGCAGGCCGGCGCCTTATCCACTCTGCCACCAGCCAGGGCTTTTTTTTGCTTTTTAATGACCTTGTGAATCTTCATTCTCTCAAAACACAGGGTAAATGCCCTCACTTCGGAAAATCAAGCTGACAATGAACACAATGCATTTTCCTTTGCTCCTGAAACATGTCTTCATCATTATGATCCATACACCTCCTCACTCCTGCTTCCTGCCCAGAGCTAACCTCTCCTCCAGTTCCAGCCAATCCTTCCATTTCATTGACCACGGGCTCCACTTACACCTGCACCTCCATTCTCTGCCTTTGGCCAGGTACCTTCCCTCTCTACCTCAAGACTCCATTTCCCCTCCCCAACCAGCCTCTTCCCTTGTGGCCCTGCTCTTTAGACAAACTGAGTATCCCAGAGCCCAGACTCCTGGAAACCACTGCATCCCTGAGATGCTCTTCTCTGCATCTGCCCGTGGGCTTCCTACACATCCACATCTCAACTTCCCCGTCCAAGAAACCTCCTGACTCTTTCCCTTTGTTTCTGAACCTCAGTTATAACTTAACCACATTTTTATCCATACACTTGACACCGTTTCATGAATGGCAAGAGCTATATCTTCTACATATTCGTGTCTTGAACCGTGCTCAGGATGGAGCTTTAGTGCGTTGGATTTCTTAATCTTGCCTCCCGTATCAATTACTTGACTCTGCTTCCTCTCATTTATGGCTAGATGTCTTTACTGGCTGCCCCTCACCCTTGGCCCCTTTGGTCATTAAGTTTTTACTGTTGGCTCTATTGAGACTGCCATTGACTTCCGGAATTCAATCAATGCTCTTTTATTAGTTCTAATTTGTATTGATCTTTCCATCATTAGACACTATTCACTGCCTCTTTCTTCTCGAAGTGCGGTGTGTCTCTGACTTGCCTGATTCTGCACTTTCTTGTCCTACTTACCTGCAACCCGTCCTCCCTCTCCCCATTTCCCATCCCTGTCATAATAGCCGTGCCTTTAATGTCCCATCCTCTTCCTGCTCCATTTTAGGGCAATCCGCCCCCTCCCACACACACACACACACTTCCACCGGGTGTAGTGTTCACCTCTATGCCAGTGATTCTCAAATCTCTAGTCTTGACTTTTCCCTTAAATCTGTCCCATGTTTCTACCTTCCTGATAAATTTCTCTTTCGAGACATATTTTCTTCATCTCAAAACTATTTTTACCAATTTTTCTTCATGCTTGCTCTTCTTTCTAATTTCTCAATGTTTATTAACAGTGCCAGTTTTTTTCTCAAAGTCTAAGACAAGTTCAGAATCATTTTAGATACCTCAGTTCTTTCTTATCCAGTCAGTGGTCATGTAATATTCACTCAGTGTTTATGGCCTCCCATTTTTGCCATTACTGTATTCCAGGCAATTACTAACTTATTTTTTTTTTTTTTTTTTTTTTGAGTAATTCTTACTGGGTTACGGTCTCCAAGCATTTTTCCTAATGCACCTTATACAATACTGATGACTTTTCATAAAACCATTTTTCATGGATTCTGATTATCTACTGAACAAAATGCAAACTTCGTAGCCTGACATTCCAGACTTTTCATTATCTTTCCAATTTTATCTTTAGTTAAAAGTTAAACCAAGCTAGTTAAATAAGCTTTACCTTTAGTTCCTGATTTATACCTTCCCAATAGTAGTTACTGTTCTTAGTATAAGGAATTGAACAGTAACATTTTGTTAAGAATAGGTAGATGCTTTATGTTACATGCTATTGTTTAATAATCACAAACATAAGTGAGGTATATTCCCACTTTAAAGATAAAGTAAATGAGAGCATCCAGGTTAACTTGTCCAAGATCACACCACTTCTAAATAGAGCAGTCAAGATTGGTTGATGGCAATATCCATACTTTTCCCACTGCACTATGGTAATTATTTGTATACATGACATATTCCCGTTTTCTTAACCTTGGTTAACCTAACAAGTAGAAGTGCTGGATCCAAGTATACGTCCATTTAAAATGTGATGCACTGTTATCAAACTGCCGGCTAGAAAGATTGTATCAGTCTTACTCCTACCCAGAGTGCACGGAAGTGCCTCTTTTCTGTCCCCAGGTTGGTAGTGTATGTTCTCAATCTTAACCAAATTTACCTAGTAGTTTACGTTCAGTTCATATAGGAATGTTGAATGTTTCTTTAGGTGCTTGTTAGCTTTTGTGTTCGTGTTTTGTGAATTGCTTATTCATGCTATTTGACTGGTTTCCCATGGAGGGGTTGACATTTTCCTTATTTGATTATAAGAATAATTACTATATTAAGGATACTAACACTTTGTACGTTTTTATCCCAGTTGGTTTTCTTTTAACATAGATTGTAGTGTACATTATTTTTGTTGTTAATACTAACATTTTTCCACTTACTGTCCAGAGTGAGCTAAGGATCTAGTTAATATATGTCATGAAATGCCTGTGTAGTTCATCCCAAATTTAACAAATTCATCTTTTCTCCCATTAGTTGAAATGTGACCTTTTTCATATAACTCACTTAATTTTAATTCTCAAAATAATCCACTTACATAATTATCAGGATTCCCTATGTGTTCCTCATAAACTAGAGAGCTTTGTAGAATTTAAGTCTTTCAAATAAAGGCAAACATAAAGAAGCTGATACTTTTTTTTCCCGAATAAGCAAACTTTTTTCCTAATGCACCTGAATTCTCTGGACATTGTTGTGGGCAGACGATTTATAAATGAGCAGGTGCAGGAAGTCTGACTTGCATGGCAGCACAACAGGATCTTTCTGGACCCTGATGCGTTTCTTCACAAGAGGCATCTGGGAGAGTAAGCATGTGTGACAGTTCAGGGCACAAATCCTTGCACCAGCCCCACTAAACGCTGAGCAAGGTGCAGCGTTTTCCCTGACCCCCCAACAGAACAAAAGAGTTAAGTCTCTGTCGGTAACTAGCCAACTGCTCAGGTACCTGAGCACCTAGAGCCGTGTTTCACAATAGAGTGCATTTCAAGCCAAGAATTCCTTTTGAACTTGAACATCTCCAGGTGTGTTGTCCAACTGGAGAACTGGAAGATTAGCCATCAGACATGAGTGTGACACTGGTTCACCATTTGTCAGAGTGAGCTAGTCTCTCCACTAGCAACTCTTTCTTCTGTGCGTACTGCTTATGGGAGCAGTGAAAGTGGAGGAGACCTAATATTCATTAATAGCCCTTTCCATGAGAGGCATTTACCTTTGATGAAGTAAGGTAGATTAGTACCTACCATAAGTTTACAAATGAAGAAATTAAAATTCAGAGAACAAAAAGTACAGCTGGTAAAAGGAAGAATAAAGATTCAAACCCAGAATATTCTAATTGGCCTTCCTAATTCGAATATTTTGCACTGAAAGATGGGAACCAAGGTAGATTTGGTTTCACAAAAGAAAATGCCATCACCCTGTCCCAGCAACGTGTCTGGTATCTGCAAATACGTTAGATATTGCACTTTAGCCAGACAGTGTTGCATTTTATAAAAAGAGTATGTGGCTGGGGGAGGGGAAAGACCTGCATATGTATTTTAGAACTGACTAAAATACTAAGTAGTAAATTTTTAAATTAGTATTTAAAAATATTTTGGTTAGTATTTTGGCATGAAATATGCGTAGCTACAGCCAGAAAAATGAGCTTATAGATTAACTGGATTCTGTTACTTAGATTAGTGATGTGTTGATGAAGAAAGCAAACAGTTATGACATTTCACTGAAAAGCTAACTTGGTTGCTAAAGGGTGGGTTAAATTGTGTCAAGAATGTGAGCTTTTGTAGACTCTAAGGCATAATGAAATCAGGGATTGAATCCTGGTTCTGCTTATAGTTGGTGACCGGTTTCTATAACCTCTTTAAGCCTCAGCTTTCTCATCTGTACATTGGGAATCATAATGGGCTTGTGGTGTAAAATACTGAGGCAGTCTGTGCATCACACTGAGCCTAGTCATCTGGCTCATAATGATGCAATGAAGGATTAGGTATGATTAATTTATAGTAATGCTATAGAGATGATGTAATCCTATCACAAGAAATACTTATAATAATACTTTTAGCCCCCCACCAGATGTATAATCATAAAATATTAATTTAAATAATCTGCTTTAAAAAATTGTTACCCAAGGATATGTTTTTATTGATTTTTTGAGACAGAGGAAGTAAGGGAGGGTGAAACAGAAAGAGAGAAGCATCAGTTGGTTGCCTCCCATACACACCCTGACTGGGGGTTGAACCTGCAACCTAGGTGTATGCCTTCACTGGGAATTGAACCCTCAACCTTTTAGTGGACAGGATGATGTTCCAACCAACTGAGCCACCCAGCAAGGCTAAATAATCTCTGCTTTTAGAATTTGGGGCTATCATTTAGCAGAGGTGCAATTGATACTGAGCAGGAGTGCTATTATGTAAAAAACTATGGACTCAGACTTAAAAGTCACAGAGCTGTGTCACCTTGGACAAGTAACTTATGTCTGGGCCTGAGCTCCTCAGAAGCGATGTGGTGATAGAGGAGGTGTGTGAACTGACTAAACGTTAAATGCACTTGGGTTTCCTTTGACTATAAATAGGGGTGGATGAACTGATTAGTCACAGGCGGGCTCCCCAGAGCACCGTCAGCGGTTGAAGTTCTATGGTTGCAAATACATGTTCTTTTTCTCTTTCATTTACCTTTATAATTTTTGGGGGGTTCACATAACTAGCAATGAAAGCCCAGATTAGTTATCAAGCTTCCTGTTTCCTCATTCATTCATTGAATTAGTAGGAAAGCAAAGAAACTAAATACTGTCATTTTTAAAATATGTGTGGCATAAGATGGGTGCTCAAATATTTTTTAATAAGGTAGGCAATTAATCTGTTACACAGATGTATTAATATTAATAGATTTGTTAAGTGACAAAGAAAGGATCCCAAAATTTTTGTCATTGAGACAAAAGCAATAAACTAAACACTAGAAACCAGTCTGATGACTAGAAATTGGTGTCTGGCAGTACAATCACACAACTGCTGCTTTTTTGAAAATGAGGGTGAAAAAAGAAAATTGAGCCCTGGCTGGTGTGACTCAGTGGATTAAGTGCCAGCCTGCAAATCATAGGGTCGGTCACCAGTTCAATTCCCTATCAGGGCTCATGCCTGGGTTACTACTGGCCAGGTCCCCAGTTAGGGACAGCAAGAAGCAACCACACACTGATGTTTCTCTCCCTCTCTTTGTCCCTCCCTTACTCCTTCTTCTATCAATAAATAAATACTCTATCTTTAAAGAAAAAGAAAGAAAATTGAGACAGGCCAAACCATGTATAGAGCTGACTGCATGACCTTCAGAGGAAATAAGGGGATACTTCTTTAAGAAGGTGATTCTTGAAGAACCTGTTGATGAGGGCTGGGCAGAAGCAGCTTAGCAGAAAAGCGCATGCGTGTGGTGTTCATAGGTAGATGGTCAAGGGAACGAGTACAGCCCAGAGCCACTTTTGCCAGACCAGCATTTGTGGGCGAGCGCATAAATGGTCCTGTCATGCCCTGAATGTGTTTGTTACCACTTGCCAATTTTGTTTACTTAAGTTGTACTGAAATTCCTCTGTTTAAACATAATTCCTCAAATATTGAAAACGTACATTTGCGTTGACTTAGGATACACATTTGTTGGCAACTGCCCTTAGAAGTTTGTCACTTGGCCAACACTCCGCCTAATTGGATGCTAACCTGTAGTTAGCAAATCTTACATGAAAAACATTGTACGCCATTGTAAACGTAAGATATTTATTGATCAATAATTTTATAAGCAAAATATAAACCCTTATTCCTAGGTATTTTTCTAAAAGGGTTAATATACTCTTTCAATATTTTGGAAAAGAATGTGGAAAGAAAATATAAATCAGTTTTTTACCTCCAAATTAAAAATATCTATTATGTAATTATTAGAATATTTTCTTTTTTTCCTTTTTTTTTTAATGTAATTTTATTATTTTTAGAAAGAGGAGAAGGGAGAGAGGCAGAGAGGGAGAAAGATATCAATGTATGGGTGCGTTTCACCTGCCTCCAGCCACAGACCTGACTGGAGACCTGGCCTACAGCCTGGTTATGTGCCCTGGCTGGGGAATCAAACCTGCAACCTTTGGGTTTGCAGGCCAGCACCTTATCCACTGTGCTACCAGCCAGGGCCTTTTTTCCCTTTTTTTTAAACTTAATTTTATTCTTGTTGTATTACATCCATCCCCTTTTTCCTCCCTTCTGTTCCCTTTTCTACCCACCCACTCCCCCCCCTCCTGAAGTCAATTCCACCTGTTGTCCATGTCCATGGTTCTTCCATGCTAGTTCCTTGACTAAACTGCTCGCTTTCTCTGCCTCCTCCTTCCCCCTTCCCCCAAATTATTAGAATACTTTCATGTTACCTGGAAGAAATTTTCCTACCAGATCAAAAAGCAGCCTTGTTGTTTCAGTACAAAAATACACCGCACTTGTTTATACTCAAGTATAAGCTTCTGGTCCTTACTTCGATAATAGTTGAGTGTCTAGAAGGTGAAAATTAGCTTCAGGAATTCTCAGTGAAGAATAAGCTAAAAGTTTCCAGCTTACCTCACTGAAGTTCAGTACTTAATTCAACTTTTTTTTTTTAATAGACATTTAGATGAGTAATGGCATGTGTGTTACAAGGGGGAAAAAGCTAAAATATTTTAGAATCTACGTACTTGAAAAAATACTAAGTTAAAAGCTTATGGTATACGAGTATTTCCTTATTTCCCAGCTGGCGTGTAAAGATCTCTTTTTTGTTTGTTTGTTTGAAAAGAGCACACAGCAATTGCTTCATCATGTGTCATGCTACTTTAAAAACTGGCCAGTCCACTGAAGTGTTTCAGACACACACACCCACACGCACACCCGCTCGGGACACCCACCTGTCTCCTGGGGCCCGCCGGTTAACGACCTGGGAGTGCATCTGCGTCCTCTGGGCGCGGAACACGGTACCTGTGTACCTGCACAGCAGCTGCTTGGAAACCTGGGGTGTCGGGTCACATGATTGTTGCTATGAGTGTGGAGGTACACTTTCCCTTTCTTTCTTCTGCCCGTGTGTGTGTGTGTGTGTGTGTGTTTCTCTTAACTAGGGAAAGGCTGTAAGTTCACAGGTCTTTGCAAGCCCAAATCTGAAAACTTTGGACTCCTGATTTTTGACTATTGGATTATCTTTGGATTTATCGTAGGGTGCCACACCTCCCATCAAGGCTGCAGCTGTGGACTTTTCTGTCGAGCAGGAAACAGTTCAGACCGCGGCAGAGAAACCTAGACCGGAGCCTGCTGAAGTCCTCCATGTCTGCAAGACCCAAGTGGCCCAGCTGGAGCTGTGGCTGCACCGAGCCAACATGGCATTTGAGCCGGAAACATTAAACGCAGCCATGCAGCTGGCAGGGTGCCAGGTAAGGCCAGTGGGTTGAAGTTCATGGCTTTGCCTCTTCACCAGTCACCTGGTCTCTGTGCCAACCTCTCTCGAAGCCACCGTGTGTTTCTTTCTGTTACTCTGACCACCTGTGTTGATCTTGGCCTGAACTCTCTGTTCTCAGGGTAATTATTTGAAATGATTCCTGTAAACAGAGCATTGGGGGAGACAATAGTAAATGGATTAGCACTCAGAATCTACCAGGTCTGTCACCGAATTTGAGAAAATGAACTTGTTACCTCATTTTCTTCATCAACAGGTTCTCTTAGGACGTGTCCAAGATCAAATGAGTTAAGGTTCATAAAACAGCATCTGAGGCTCTGGCTGGTTGCTCAGGATAGGTGCTGGCCTGCAAACCCAGAGGTCGCTGGTTCGATTCCCAGTCAGAGCACATAACCAGGTTGCAAGCCAGGTCTGTAGCTGGAGGCAGGTGAAAGACAACCATATATTGATGCCTCTCTCCCTTTCTTCCTCCCTCCCTGCCCTTCTTTCTAAAAATAATAAAATTTATAATTAAATAAATACATTAAAAATATAATAAACAGCATCTGGTGTAGAGAGGATATAAAAAGTGTTTCATAAATGCTCTTATTTTTATTAAGAACAGTGAGTTCTTTGAAATTTTATTCATCAGAAATGAAAGTGAATATCCTGATTTGCAAGATTGCAGACATCACTGAAGGCCTCTGCTGCCTGCTTTGTCAGACTGCTCCTGCGGTTCCTCTGGGAGGGGCCGGAAGAGACACTTCCTTATCTTTAGGCTCTTGGAGTAAGTTCTGCAGCTCCACCTCAAGGTGGAGAATCCCTGATCTGCATCCCTCCAGGGAAGGACTAGAAGGACAGTTTCATAGCAGCGAGGTTGAGTGTTGGAGCAACTGCAGCACTTTCCCCAGTGGCGCTTTGACCAGCCTTGGATAGACATCTTCTCTGCTTTATTGGCTCTTTTGTCTGCCACAGTGGTCCCCAAAGATCAGTGCATCCTCTCAGAGTACCCTGCTTGCTGGCCCAGTCACAGGGAGCTTTGCTACAGCCCATAACAGGGACGGCACACCTCTACTTTTGTTCAGGGCCGGTACCTGCCTAGTGGGAGACCCAGGCAAGCAAGCTGACCCCCATTCTGGACAGCTAAGCACCTCTGGTCCTGGAAGTCAGCTCTGAGGGGTAGACTCTTAAATACTGTCACGACCGCATGGCCTGAAGGATGAGGCGCGGGAGTCTGGAAGAGTTGTACAGCACAGAATAATGCTATGTCAGCTGAACCTGTGGCTTTTTTTAATGTTGCATACCAGCACTTGAGGCTATCCAGGATCAGTTTGCCAATTTATTGTACTGCTGCCTGGGTAGACTGCCCTCCATCCCAAGTCCTTGACCATCACCAAATTCCCTGCTTATTTATACTTGTGAGTTCAATAATGCAGGAGCTGCTCAAGGGAAAGACATCACCACAAGGTGGCGGTAGCACACAAGGAGCTCTGTTTGGGTAAGATTTGGGTGGACTGGGAGGTCACTCACAGCGTGAGACCTTAGAGGCATGGGATTGGGGGTGGGGCCACTGGGCCACCACCCGGAAGGGGAAGAGGACAGGGAATCCTCTGGTGGATCGGATCTGGGAACCTGGAGGATCCTTGTGCGTCTAGGTAATGTCTGAGAACTCTGAAGACACCAGCAGAGGCTGGGGTCTTCCAGAGCCCTCCAGTTGGTCTTAACCATGGTTAGCAGACATGGGGTCCAGTTGAGTTTGGTGCCAGTGGGGTTTGAGCTGATCGTCCTGGTCTGCTGTGACCAGTTAAACAATATAGGGCTAATATCTAGGGGCCATCTTTGGCTCATTTTCATAAGACCATAGCACATATAATTTAATATTGAGACATAAAAAGCCTTTCAGTGGTCAGTAAAATTGCCAAGTCCTCAGTGGGAAAATGTGCAAAGAACAGGTGCAGACAGATGAGTCAAAAATTAGTTTCGGTAATTTGAGAAGAAATGTTCAGCCTTGATTGTCTAAAACATGTAAATCAAAACAGCTGTTGCCTTGCTCCTGTATTACATTGGCAAAAACTATATTATCCTGGAAAACTCAGGAGGAAAAAGCTCCACCAATGTCTCATAGCTTTGTCTGTTAGGTCGGTATTTTGGGAGGTCTGCTGTCAGCCTATAAAATGTTCGCCATCTTTGACCATTACTTTACCCTCTGAAAGTAACCCAAAAAGCAGGAAAATGTTGTTGGCAGTATAAATTACAATAGTAAAGAACTAGAAATAGCTTAAAGGTTTAACAACAGTCCTGTCGTTAAGTGCGTCATGGAATATCTACTTGTAACTATAAAAATTGGAATCATGAAGCATTCGTACATAGACACATGAAAAAGGGTATATAAAATAGCTAAGTGGGGAGAAAAAGCAAGCACAAAATTATAGTGCACTTGGCTGCAGCCACTCCAAAATCTACGAGTACATATTTAAGCTGAGAAGCGTCTGTATAGGATACAAGTAGTTTGCTTGGATGGAGGAGTTGTAAAGCATTCTATCTGAAAATGTGTTGTAAAGCGAGACTTCTTCCTTAAGTTTCTCTCAAGGAAGTGAACTCATTCTTAGTCACGCACTGAGTTTTGAGCACAGATAATGACAATGCTGAAATGTGAGTATGAATGCCCAGCCAGCTGGCAGGTCTTTTTGGGCTCCTGAGCCCCAGGACAGGGCAAACTTGATCTGTCGGGAGGGAATACAATGACGGGGACCTATTGGGAAACTTACTTCCTCCAGCTGATTTATTTTTAGATCCATGTGTAAATTGGCCAGATTTATCAATGGTTTACTTTGTGTTTTAGGTCCCAAATTATTGTCTCTTTGGTCTTCTTCTGATATTTTGGAAGCTTATTTAGCTTAAGAAGGAAAAGGGAAAAACAGCAAGGGAAGGAGTTCTGTGGAATTCCTTTTTTTTTTTTTTTAAGATTTTATTTATTATTTTTAGAGAGTCGGGAAGGGAGAAAGGGAGAGAAACACCCATGTATGGTTGCCTTTCACCTGCCTCCAGCTACGGACCTGGCTGGAGATCTGGCTTGCAACCTGGTTATGTGCCCTGGCTGGGAATCCAACCTGTGACCTTTGGGTTCACAGGCTGGCGCCAATCCCCTGAGCCACCAACCAGGGTGTGGAATTCTTTTTTTTTTTTAATTACTTATTACTACTTGGGGCAGAAAAAGGTTAGGAAGGTGGGGGAAAATAATAGCACAAAATATATCAAGCACTGACCAAAGTACATAGATTTAACTCTTAACTTGTCAAAGTAACCCTAGGAGGTAAATTCTGTTATTAGTCCCTGTTTTACAGATGACTAGAGGCATATTCAGTTCAAGTAAGGTGCCTGAGTTTACCCAACTACCAAGTGGCAGGGCTGGGATCTGAACCCAGGAGTTTAGTTGCAGTGTCTCTATTCTTTTTTTTTAAGATTTTATTATTTCTAGAGAGGGGAAGAGAGAGAGGGAGAGAGATATCAACATATGGTTGCCTTTCACCCTCCTCCAGCTACGGACCTGGCTGGAGACCTAGCTCGCATCCTGGTTATGTGCTCCGGCTAGGGAATCGAACCAGTGACCTTTGGGTTTTCAGGCTGGCGCCTTATCCATTGGCCACCAACCAGGGTCAGCTGTATTTCCTAAAGTGACTATAGAATCATTTACCTTTGAGAATGACAGCTGCAGTTTGGGGTTGGTTTGGTTGCACCGCCATGGGTAAGCATAAGAACTGTGTGAAAGGTTTTTTGGCCCCTAAAATCCCTTCCAACCTCTGATTCTGGGACTTCTTATAGACGTTTAGGTAGAGAGAGTAAATCTGACCTACATTGGGATATAACATCCTTTTGAGACCGCCGTGAAGAATTCATTGGTTTTATTTCCTAGGCTATGCTGACAGAGATTGAGCGCAAGGTGGCCTCTCTGTTAGAGAACTGCGAAGATCAGAGTTTGGGAGAGAGTGGACCCATCCAGCAGGAGGCTGAAGCACTGGCCTTGAAACTGAAAACTGTGAAGTGCAACTTGGAAAAAGTCCAGCTGATGCTTCAGGAGAAACACAGCGAGGACCAGGTAAAACATGGCTATGTGTAGACATGTATGCGTATATATGATCATACTAGGCCCATCAGGGAGGAACTCTGGGTGAAGGTGATAAGACAAGTACAGATGAATCACGCCAAGTAAGAAAGTGTTGCGCCCTGTCAAACTGTAAGGGATAGTAGCCCTGCCTTTTGTTCTGGGTTTCACTTTTGCTGTATAATTTTCCTGTTAGGTTTTTATTACTGGTGGCTTTGGTTTCACGTGGCTTGATTTGATTGGCTTGATCTTGCTGGCAAGGAGGTCTGGTGTACGCCTTCTTTATAAAAGAAGGATACATGTTAAAGGGATTTTTGTGAGTCCAGCGGACTGGAAAACAAAGCTTTTATGGATAAGATTAAAATCTGACATCAGAAACACAAAACCTGTTTCCAGGGTACTTTTATTATTCATTTACAAGTGCTGATCATAGTATCACAGAGTTAAAGTGTTCTTGGGACTTAAAAGCATGCTGTGTTTATAAATGCAAATGTATGTCTTACGAGTAGGATCTTACTATATGTAGTATACAGTTCCATATATGTGAGTATACAGTTATATATGTGAGTGTGTGTATATTAATGAGATGGTTTTTCTCACTTAGAGGGTTTATGGTCACAGAATTAAGATTAGCTGCAGATACATAAGTCATATGGCTCACCTTTCGTATTAATATATCACTTTAGAAAAATCACTTATATTGTAGGCATAAGGGAGAATTTAATATATAAGCATAATACTGTTTATCTTTGATTTTTTCCCCCTTTGTTCTCAAGAGAAAAATAGACTTCCTGGCTTTTAGTGATTGGTTGGATGAAGTAAGTCGAGGAAATGATAAGGTGATCTCTTCATCAAATGCAGTGGTCTTTGAAGTTGTTAAGAAATAAGTACACTAAATTATAGTATATAATTAGAGTAACAAATAGTCATTTACTTCAGATAAAATATTTCTATTATGTACTCTCATTATTAGAATTGAAATAAAGTGGGCCATCTTTTGAAATAAGTAGTTACCATCATGCATTTTTTGCAGCATTCTACTATGCTAAAACAACCTTCAGAGCATCAGAAAGTTCTCCAACCAGATAACCTTTCTGAATTTGAATCTGTTACAACGGAAAGGCCCCAGTTCAGTAGACAAAAGGATTCACAGCAGCAACAGGTAATGTGAGCCCCTAACAGTTGTGAGGATAAGAATAGTGTATGGAATTTCCCTTGAACTGAATGCTGAAATGGACTGTTTTCTCCTGTGACCAGTGGAAAAGGTGGTATGTGGTATTCCTGCGTGTGCAGCAGCTGTGAGTTTTGAGTGCACTGTGGCATCTGCTTTGCTCTCACATGCCGTAGTTGGGGACACTTTAACTTTGCTACTTCATTCATTTGCATCTTATATCAAACTAAGTGTGTATCTTCAGATGACCTTACCTGTGTCACCACAACACCTCGTTTTCCTACTTCAAAATGTGCTAGTATACTTTGATTTTCCATGTGTACACACGCGCACACAGACCTGTCTAGAAAAAAATCCAGCCATTGTTAATATAATGAGAGTGGTTTGCATGACATTGCTGCAGTCTTACAGCCAGGGAGAAGTGGGCTGGGAGGCACATGTGTGAACAGTGACAACTTCACCTGACTAGTCAGTGGAGGAGGTAGAGGCTGTTCAGTGAGCGTGAGTACTGTGTGGCCGTCACATTCAAAATGACTGAGCGTGTAGCCCTCGAAAACCTTGATTGATTGGATCATTTCAATCTTATTCAATCATAGGTACTGGAGTTGAAATCAATGGAACAGAAAGATTTAATCAAATTCATAGAATTTAATGCTGAGAAAATGTGGCCTGAGTATTACCAACATGATACAGATACAACTCAGAAATCATCTATGAGGTAAAAAAAAAAAATTTTTTTTTTTAAGATTTTATTCATTATTTTTAGAGAAGGGCAGGGAGGGAAGAAGACAGAGAGAGAAACATGACAACTGGGGACCTGGCTGGAGACCTGGCTGGGAGTCAAACCAGCGACCCTTGGGTTTGTAGGCCGGCTCTAATCCACTGGCCCACACCAGCCAGGGCTACAGAATATTTTTAAAGAGTTTGATGGTTGGGAGAATTAAGAGTGTTTCTCATGAAATTAAGAGTGTTTCTCATTGTTGTTTAAAGGTAATAAAATTTTTGTATGTTGATTATTCTTTGCACCTTTTGTTTTTCCTTGAAAGCAGTGAGGCATCGAGCCCTGAAAATGATGCTCCAGACTTGGGCTTGTCAAGCCAGGGCCAACATGGGACCAAGTGGCACTATTTGCATCATGAACTCTCATCCAAAGTGAGGCTGCCTCTCCCTCAGCTTGTGGAACCTCAGGTCAGTGAGTTACCTTGGCAAGTCCAACAAGCATTTATTTAATATACATGCATATTATGCATTATGAAGCACTTTATTTTCAGAAGGCAAAGATGTCAAGTGGGTTTTTCCCTTGGCTGACCTTTTCCCACCCTCCTGGAAATAGGCCTTCCTTACGTGATCCCCCCACCCCCACCCCTTGTGCTTCTGTGGCACCTTGGGGTTCCCTATTCGTAGCCCTTACTATACTGGCATCTGTTTGTGGTCTGTATTGCCCGTTACATGGTACGAGAAGGAAAATTGTGTCTGCCTGGTTCCTATGTGAATGCCTGGCACAGCACCTGGAACATTATAAAATCTCAGTTACTGTATATTGAATGAATAAAGTGTGAATGAAAAAGGGGCCACATACAGAACCTGGCAATCTCAGAGGGGACCACCATGACAGGCCTTACAAACTCAGAGACCGAAAATAACAATATAAGGTGATCTGAACATAGAAATTCCTAACTGAAAGCTTATTATGGCAGGGAGTAGAGTCCTGGGCCTGTAGCTTCTTTGACAGAGGCCAGTCTTTACCTTAAATGAGTCTATTATTGTCTTTTTGCATTTAACATAAGATACGTTTAGAATGTCAGTCTCCTTTTCCAGACCCGTCAGGCAACACCCAGGCACTTGAGCACCAGACCACAGGACCCCTCACTGTTATCTGGTTCCCTGCATACCACCTCTGTGTGTTGTAAATTTTATATCCAGCAGTGTAGAAGAAGTTTGTGACTCTCTGTTTTACTTTGTGTTCAGTCTCAGAGATTCCACTGCTTTGCTTTCTCCCACTGTTCAATCTACCGCCAGTGAATTTCATTACCCCTCCCCCCTTACATCTCTTCCTTTGATTCTAATGTATAAGATAAACTGTAAAACAGCCATTATCCAAAGCATTTTCTCCATCTAGTGAGATTTTGTTTCCCAGCAATTGTTGTCAGTTTGGTTCAGATAAACTCATAAAAATTCTCTACAAGGTTGGACATTTCTTATATGGAGTGCATAATATATGTAGAAAACACTTTGAAAAGTGACACGATGCTATACGAGTGTTACGCATTCATCAAAAGATTACTTGGAAGCTGCCCTGTGCTGGCCCCTGTGCTGATGGTACCTGTCAGTTGGTGTTTCCACCAACACAGCTTAGCGTTGCCGTTACTGGTTTCAGTCATCCTGTGCCAGCTACTGCTGGGTTCCCCACTAAATGGGAAGCCTGTGAGCAGGATAACACGGTTGCTCACGGCAGTTGAGCTTCTGCCTTCAACATTTCACTCAAACTCCCCAGACAAAGGTTACGGACAATTTCCTAATTCCCCAATCTGGTAGGAATTTTTCAGTTTTCTTCTATTCTGCAGAGGACCTCATTTGATTAATTGCTGTGAATCAGACTCCTTGGTGGGGCTTCAGTTTGTATTTCTCCTGCTGTATTCACTGGCACACGTGTATTATGTCTTTCCTAGAGAATACCATCGCTGGTTCTTTAACCAGGCAGTTGCCTGTCACCCCACCCTGCTTCCTATTATGTTAGTTTTCCAGTTTGAGAAAGAAATGAACTCAGGACCATCCTCCCTTCTGAAGTCACAGCTCATTTTCAGTACTTACATTGCTTTTCAGTAACAAAATCAAGATGAAAATCTGCTCCTGAAGTGACTATTTTGTGTTAAGAGCTGTCTGTATACCAGGAGGTTACTAGTAAATAGGAAGAGAACAGCTAACCTGATAAACATGGATGGCATTGCTGCTAAATGGAAAGACTGGTGATTTTACTGTTTTTTAAATTGTTATGTTGCCCTTGTTTTGCTGTCTAAATGGATCCTCAGGTGTCTTAAGTAAAGGCTGTCTTGACTGTTCCAGCTGTCCAAAATGTTTAAAACTTAATTTTTTTTTTTTTTAAACCAAGTTAACTTAGAAGGTAGCATGCTAATGTTAAGGCTTTTTTTGCTGTTTTGCATTAATACCATCAAGATCTCAAATGGCCTCTAATTACGTTTTTCCTTTCAAAAATAGGTTTCCACAGATATGAGTAATCTGCCCAGTGTGAGTGGGTTTAATTTTAGATACCCAACAACTGAAGAACTGAAAACTTATACCACCCAACTGGAAGACCTGCGTCAAGAAGCAAATAATCTTCAGACACAGGTAGCAGCTGTGCATTATTCATTTTCCTCACTGCAATAACAAGAAAACAAAAAAGGGGGAGCAGTGATATTGTAAATTGGTCATAGTTTTCTTTACAGACAAACAGTAGAATGCATAATGGAATGGGTCTTAGAATTGCAAATAGAATTTATCTCTCGCCAACTTTGATCAGTTTAGTAGTGGCTGCCTAAAGCACCTAGTGCAAAGGCTTCTGAACCCAAGTCCAGGGTTAATAGGAGCAAGGGTCACGATTGATTCGCGCTGTCTGCAGTGCTGCTCTGGGGTTGGAAGGTTGAGGAGAGGGAGGAGGATCGACAAGGTTTCCCCCCTTGAGTAGGCTTCACCCTGAGATGTGTGCTGGGTAATGGTAGGCACCCATCAGAGAATCCAGTAGGAAACAGCCCAGATTGGGCTGATTGCTAGCTTTAGCATGTTCCTAAATCATTTGTAACTGGGCAAGGATTCAAGATGATCATGGGCAAAGAAGTGGTTCCAACAGTTGTGATAAAATTCAACCTGTGGCCCCTAAATTCATGAGGGCGTATTGCACAACCTTAGGGACCCCCCCAGAGTTCTACATCTAAGGGTTAACTTTAACTCTTAACATTCAGTCCATAAGGGACACTCCTGTCTCCCCCTTGCTTCACAGCCCATCCTGTCTTTTTAAAATTGAGATGTATTTCATACATGTTACATTAGTTTCAGGCGTTTGATATAATGATTCGATATTTGTATATCCTGCAAAATGATGACTACAGTAAGCCTGCTTAACATCCATCACCAAACAGTTATTTTTTTCTTGTGATGAGAACCTGTAAGATCTACTCTGTCAGCAACTTTTAAATGTACAATACAGTATTGTTCTTTATAGTCACCATGCTGTACTGTCCTTATCTTTAAGATACTCTACCTCCTTTTTTTTCTTTTTTTCTTTTTAATTTTATTGTTGTATTACATCCATCCCCTTTTTGCTCCCCTCTGTCCCCCTCCCCACCTGCCCATTCCCCCCAATCTACCTCTTTTTAATCAACCCCTTCAACTTGCTTGACTTCTTTCCCTTCTCCAGGCTCCTTGATTTCTTTAACCCACTTTCTTCTGCACAAAAATGTGGGCACTGGAAGCAGGGGGCACTATGTTTTTTCTGGGACCATACTCCCTCGTATGGCCCCACTAACCCAGTCCTTCATCTTGTGATTTTCCTTTTAGTACATTCAGTAGTCAACTCCCTGCCTAACATTGGGTTGCTTAAACTCAATGTGTTTGAAATGACTTAATTCTAAAAAAAAAAAAAATTTTTTTTGTAAGTGTAACATAAACTATGACAGAAACCAAGGAAAATCTAGGCAGAGGAAGGCAAGGAATGATTAAAAACTGATTTTTATTTGTTCTTTTCCCTTGATTCAGGAAAACATGACAGAAGAAGCATACATACACTTGGACAAAAAGTTATTTGAACTATTTCTGACTCTCAGTCAGTGCCTTGGCAGGGTGGAGGAGATGCTGCAGACACCTGGCCTCTGCAGGGAGGACGCGTGTGCCCAGCAGGGGTACTACGAGGTAGGGAACTGCCAACAAGTGCGTGTGCTGCCCTGACCGCAGTCAGCCCCCTGTTGGAGTCGGGGCAGATGCTGCTTCAGCTCAGAGCACATTCACTACCTTCCTGTTTCTCTACTTGGCAGACACTGTCTCTTGAGCTGAAAAAGCTGTATTTAGCGATGAGTGACAAGAAGAATGATCTTTTGAAAGCCATGGCTTGGCCTGGCAGGAACGCCAGCCTGTTCCCCGAATGTTTTGATCACCTCCAAGTTTACCTGGAGCACACGCAGGCCACCGCTGCCTCCAGGAGCAAGTCCCTGAAAGCAGGCCTTGACTATACCCGAAGTTACCAGGTACGGGTCTGGGCACGCGGCCTCCCCTGGCACTGTTTCAGCTTGCAGTGGGGAGCCCCAATTTCCATTTCTCTTCCTGGGGGCAGTTGTGAATAGGAATTGCTAAGGAGGGTGGTGAGGCTTTCTTTCTGTGAAGGTCTTTTCGTTCGGCTGCTCATGGTTAGAGACCATTCCAAAGATGTGGGTATGAAATTGTTATGTTGAGCTCAGGTACTGTTTCCTGTATTACATTCAGCCACTCAATGAATGTCATATGGCAGGGTTTCTAGGTAAGAGGGAGCCGTTCGAGTTTTTCAGCCAAGAAATGACAGTTCATGTATATTTCAGGGAGACTCAATGGGCAGTTGTCCAAGGTGGACTGGAGGAGAGACTTGAGGCAGGTAGACTAGTTAAGAAGCAGCTAAAATTGTTTCATGGAAAAATAAAATGAAACAGCTCCGCTTAGGAAGGAATCTTACCCATAAAATCAAACCTGAATGTGATAAAGCCTCTAGAATTTAAGTCAATAGACACAGGGGAAGAAGAATATATTAAGCAACATAGTAGGAGTGACTCAGCCAAATCTGGATGGCAGGAAGCTGTGCAGAATAAATAACCCATGTTCTCACCACAAAATCTAAGAAACAAGAGACAAGGGTGGGTAGCCTGCAGATTACAGAAGATTTAGAACACCTGTTAATCCTCTGCAATTTATTGGGCCTCATTTAGATCCCAATTCAAACAAATTAAAAAACACAAATTATGGGCAATTGGGGGAAATGTAAACCCTGTCTGGACTTAATATTGTTAAGGGATTGTTATTGATTTGTGCTATTTTTAAAAGGAGGAAACTTTATCTTTTAGAGATACATAAATATTCTGATGAAATACTGTGATACCTGGAATTTGCTTCAAAATTACCCAAGGAAAGGGAGGTTATGTGTAATCAAGAAAGCTCCAGTGAGCCCTGGCTGGGATGGCTCAGTGGACTGAGCACTGGTCTGCAAACCAAAGGGTTGTTGGTTCAATTCCCAGTCAGGGCAAATGCCTGGGTTGCGGGCCAGGTCCCTGGTTCCCAGTGTGCAAGAAGAAATCGCATATTGATGTTGCTCCCCCTCTCTTTCTCCCTCCCTTGTCCCCTCTCTAAAAATAAATAAAATCTTTTTCAAAAAGAAAGCTCCAGAGAGTAGTAAAGTGAAATGAGCAGCCACAAGTTAATATCTGTTAAAGTTGGATCAGGGTAATGCAGGGATTTCTCTACTTCGTTATATGAATATGTTTGAAATTTCTGATAGCATAAAAATGAAAGGACAGCTAAATTTTTTCTTTCAAAAGGTATTGAAGGCCTAAATGAAATTCTTACTGTTTCTGGCATTTATCTTTTTATACAGAATGAAATAAAGCGATTATATGATCAACTTGTTAAGAACAAAACATCTTTACAACAGTCTTTGAATGAAATTAGTGGCCAGAGTATTGATGAACAACTTCAGGTAATTGAATCAAAAAGAACTCAAGCTGACCTAACCTTGGACCAGAGTCTTGCATTTAACCTGGGCTTCTGCACCGCTTCCCTTTGTAAGCAGTGGCAAGCCTTCAGTAAATTAAATAGAAATGAAAACCTTTATGTTGATCTTTAGAAGCATTTCTTTCTTAAGTAGTCCTTTATGAAGTGTAAGTCAAAACAACAACGGGCCCTTGTCACCTGGGCAAAATTTTAAGTGTGTACAGTGTTGGGAAATGCACCCTCACACTCTCAGTAGCGGGGCTGATTGGGGATCGCTTGGTAGACTGTATCAAAATTTTCAGCATAAGTGCTCTTCCGTCCGAAAGCAGTTTCATTTCATTCACTTATTCAGGGAGCCTTAGTCAAGGACACACTCTGTTCAGACACTGCTGAACAGAATATGCTGAAATACATTTATCCAAAGGAAATGAGTGCACAGAGATAAATGTGCATATAAATATTCAAGGGTGGGCCAGGCAGCACGGCTTGAATTAAAAACTAAATGATCAATAAGCCCATTAAGAGAGGACTCCTACAAATATAGTGAAGAGTCTAACAGTGGCAAATCATGGGTGTGTTTAAAAGGAGCCAGGTATGTTTGCTGATTTGAGGAGATGCTGAGCATCTGCTAAGTGAGTTGTGCACACTGCAGAACCACATGATGTGGGCAATTCAGTGAGTTTAAGGACGCATGCTTGTACCCCTGCCAGCACATGATTAGAACACATTGGAAGCAAACTGTCAACTGTGGATCTGTGGGGAAAGCTGGAGGTGAGGGAGAGGGGAGTGGGAGTTTCATTTTCCCTTAATTCTTTACTGTTTAATTTTTAAATGAATGCCTACACTTCTCTAACTTATTTAAGGTGTTCTATTTTTGTGCATTGTCGCTTTAGAAAGCAGATACCCATATGGTGGACCTGCAGAACTCTGAGAGCCGAGTAGCAAAACTCGGAGCAGAAGGGGAAAGGCTTCATTTACCTTATGGTTTACTGCAAGAGGTTCACAAATTAGAGGTATGTCTGAGCAGAAAACACTGAAGCAATGAATAACTATGATTTCTTATAAGGAGTAAGATCTGTTTTCACCCACCGTGGAATTTAGATTTGTTCTTCATTTGGATTGTTGTCATGGCTGGGCGAACCTGTTTGGGCACACGTGCTCTTCCTTTTCAGGATGTACTTGACAGTATGTGGGGTATCCTGAGAGCTAGGTACTCGGAACTTAGCAGCCCGTTCATCACTGAGAGCCAGCAGGATGCGTTGTTGCAAGGCTTGGAGGAACTGGTGAATATCGGAAAGGAAAAGCTTGCTCATGACCACTTACAACAAACCAAAAGCAAAGTTGCCTTACGGACTCAAATACAAAATCACAAGGTAAGACACCTGGGCTGGACCACCATTTCATAGATGGAGTTTCTCTGCAGGGCAGCAGGGAGCATCCATGGTCCTCCTTGGTTAACCATACATTGGTTCATTCATTCTTTTAACAAGCATCTATCAGAATGCTTACTGTGTAGCAGGGGCCCTTCTAAACTCTTAAGAATATAATGGTGAATGAGTTCCTTACATTTGCGGAGCTTTTGGTTGATTGAGAAGACATTACCAAGGAGTCATTCAGACAGATTTAAAATTAAAATTGGAATACATGCATTGAGAGCATTTAATGGGGAAACTTAATTCTGGAGGTTAGAAGAGGCTTCCTGAGAACTGAGATCAAAGGAAATACCTATTTAAATATATAAATGTATATCTAGTGTCATGTAACAATAAACCCTTTAATTTTCCATTGAACAAAAGATAGGCAATGATCTGAGTGCTGATAAGAAAAACTGGGTAAGACATAGTTGCTACCTTCAACAAGCTTACTTACATCAAAGCCTTTGTTAAGTAGACCTTAGTGTAAGAAACTCAAAGGTAAATCTGTATACAGGATGGAGGGGAAGAGGGGAAACCACAGCAGCTGATGCGCCCTATGCCATAGCTGCTTTCACAAGGAATCAGAGAACAGGTTCACGCTCAGGTTCCCCCGAACAACTAAAGAGGACAAATGGCAGTGTAAATGGAGAAAAACCTAGTGCAGGAAAGCTTCCCACTTTAAAGGCCCTTGAAGTGCCATTCTAGGAGCTTTTCCCAACAACAGATGGACCTTATTTAGCCATTTTAGTGAGTAGAAGAGTCTGCGTTTAGAAACCCCTGGCTATTGAGTTCGTGGGCTCCTTGGGTTAATACATCTATCCATCCACTTTATTGCCTTGAAATTAATCACTTACATCATTATCTACCTTTTTGTAAAGTTTCTTAAACCTTAAAATAATGGATTTTAGGAAGCTCTCGCTGGAAATTGAAATTAACCAATTAATGTTTGCTCTTTAACCTGGACTGTGTTATGGAAAATATAACTTGGGATAATTTTTCTTCAGGATTTGTTAAAATGTCATTGGTATTTAAAGACTAAGGGCTACATAGTCAACTTTGTGTTTTCTTATGTGTTTGACTACATGGCTGACTTGGGGTTTGGGATTTCGAAAGCAAACATAATAGTAAAAAAGTTAAACTAACCGGGTGTTTAAGGTTTTCACAATGCAGAAATAAATATTAAAACCATCTCCATTTTACAGCTTTTTTTCCAGAAGCTTGTTGCTGACATGCTGTTCATTCAAACATACTCCAACAAAATGCTTCCTTCTTTATTGCAAAAGAAAGAGGCATTTTGGGCAGAACAAGTAAAAGAAGTTAAATTACTAGAAGAAAGGTCATACCAACATGGAACAAAACTACAGAGTTTGTTGCAGGTATTTGGGTCACATAAACTTTGTGCTTAAACCAAGAATTTCAGATGTTCAGCCATCACCTCCAGGTGTCAAACACAAATATCTAAATGTCACTAAGCAGTAATGAAATGGGAGATGACTACAAGAGATGTGGAACCCTGTTCTAGTTCTGACCACTACTCCTTGATGAAATATTAGCCGAGGTCTCTTACATGTAAGTTAGGGATAGCGCAGCCTCTTTCTACCTTCTAGGTTTATGTAGTGCAAATAAACAAAATTGAAAGCACATTGAGATCTTGAATGAGATCATTTGGATGAAGTAGTGTCTGGTTCAGAAACTGTACTTCTTGAAAAGGACAGATCCAGATGTTCTTTGTGTTGCTGTAAGTGGATCCATGACGATCTTGTCCTAATTCCAAGAAAAAAATTAAACTTGCATGAAAGCGCTTTCTCAATTTTAAGATTTTCCCCTTTAACTTTTTAAATGCAGTGGATGTTAGCCCATACAGGAAATAAAAAGTAAGGAAATATTCAACTTTATAATGGGATATAGGGTATGGTGTTATTTTCTAATTAGCATGTCCAATGGGTATTTATAGTAGTATTTCATGGTATCAAAAATAAGCCTTGGCTGATGTGGCTCATGGATTGAGTACCATTCTATAAACCAGAAGGGTCGCCGGCTCAAATCTTAGGACACATGCCTGGGTTGCAGGCTGGGTCCCCAGTTAGGGACACGTGAGGGACAACCACATATTGATGTTTCCTTCACTTTCTTTCATCCTTCCCCTCTGTCTAAAACTAAAGAAATACAACATTTAAAAAAAACATTTTTAGAAGAAAAAATATTTAAAAATAAGACTCTATGATCCCAGGAATGCCCCTAATAGCCAGATGACCCACTATTTTAATAGACATGAGAATTAGCATGGTGGTTATTTTTCCAGCAGATAATATTGAGGGTCCATAAGTCGGCTCCAGTGTGCTGAGGCGCGCTAGATTCTGTAGAAACTGAGAGAGCAGGACAAGGCGAGATACGGGGAGGGCAATACTGCTCTTCTGATGTAGGGTAAGCCCACCAACCTCACACAGCGAAGTTATGCGTTAAGCACCGCAGGGAAGTGCTTTGTGGACTGGGGATTAGAGCTGGGAGGGAGGAAACGCCTAACAGGAGCTTCCGTGAAGAAAGGCTTTAAAAGTTAGCTTTTTCCTTTCCAACTGAGAGAGAAGTTCTGACTCTCAAGTCCCCACTGAAGTGTATGCTGAGAATATCACCTTAACGTAATCATTTCATCTCTACTCAATTTTATGAGACAAACATAAAACACTACTGCCAACTGGATTTTTTAAAAACTTTCCCCACAAAGGCAGTGGAATTATTTTCCGTTAAGCACTAAGCTCTTACCGGAGTGATTATATCTCTCAGAAACCCTGGAATCTATGCTTTTGTTCTGTGTACTGTCTCAGGGTTCAGTTTTATTCTTAGGGTTAATTTTTGTCATTATCTGCAATTAATTAAGAAGGCTCTTATTGGTTTTATGCTTTTGATTCTCTAGAAATGGGAAGAATTTGATGAAAACTATGCCTCTCTTGAGAAGGACCTGGAAATTCTTGTATCTACTTTGCCCTCTGTGAGTTTGGTGGAAGAAACAGAAGAACGATTAATGGAAAGGATTTCATTTTACCAGGTATTTTGCTTCCGTTGAAGCTGTCAAAGACGTGGTCATCATCACTGTGTGTGTGTGTGTGTGTGTGTGTGTGTGTGTGCGCGTGTGTGTGTGCACGTGCGCGCGCGCGCACATGCTTTCACTTACTAAATTAGGTTTGAAGGTGAAGGATTTGAATTGAAATGAAATATTGTCCATCACACAATATTTCATGCATATTTAGCAACACTATAGATTTGATTGTGAGCAGTTCAGCTTACCTACATGTTTGACTTCAAGTCAAGGGCTATGGTCTAAGTCCTGGCTGTCACTCATCTGTAGAATATAGATAATCATGCTTCTGCCTGTCTGAAGAAGTGGATGTCAGTGATTATGGTAGTGAACTAACATATGGGAAGAACTTTGTAAACCATGAGCCTCTAAACAGATACTATTTAGTTTTATTACTACTGCAAAGCTCTGATTGGATATAACCTATGATCCACACCATAATCTATCACTTGCCACAAGTTTTATAAAGACTTTGAACTTTAGAAATGTTCTTATGTAACTCTTAGTACTATTATCAGAATCTCCATGGCTCAGATTTTGACGCCGCAGGAAAGATAAAACCTGAAAATGTTTTTTGAGTGGCCCTGAGAATGTGTCCAAGATGAAAATTGAGTTTTAAATCTTCTCAGGTTTCAACTTTAGAATATAAATAATAGGAATCTGAATTGTGGGGCTAGAGTTACTAATCAAATATCAACTTTAAAACATCAAAAGTAGCCCTGGCTGGTGTGGCTCAGTAGATTGAGCTCCAGCCTGCAAACCCAAAAGTTGCTGGTTCAGTTTTAGTCAGGGCACATGCCTGGGTTGAGGGCCAGGTCCCCAGTGCGGGGCTGGGAGAGGCAACCACACATTCATGTTTCTCTCGGCCTTTTTCACTCCCTCCCCGTCTCTCTGAAAATAAATAAATAAAATCTTTAAAAAAAAAAAAACATCAAAAGCAAGTTTGCTGCCTGAATACACTGGCTGGAAAATGAAATCCTGAAATACTTGGCAGGACTTTACCATTCCTTGGAGGCATTCAAGCGCCTATAAGCAACATTTTTCCTGGGGTTGGAATGCTCTAGTTATGTTCTCTAAACACCTAGAAAGCTAGAGTTGGGGTCTTTGTCATCTTATTTTATTGAGGCTGACTCTGAGGTAAATCTCAATCCTCAAGAGAGCTGCTGTTTTAATGCTTTGTTAGCCTAGGGATACCGAAGGTGCCCTCAGAATGGCTGCAAGAATGCAGTTGAAAACAGCACGTTAAACCTCATTATATTAAGAAACATTTAATATTAGCCAAACTACTATAAGCCCGATTAGTTCCCTAAAAGTGGCTCTATCCCTTAAAATGTAACCTGAGAGTCTTTTAAAATAAAATCATTGTTTTAAGACATTCACACAAATTCTCCAGACTAAAAGAAGTCAGATGTTTTGTACAGCCATCTCACGTAGAGACTTCTTAAGTCCAGCCTCCGTCCTGTGCATTGGACAGGGGTTTGCATCTTGGTAGGTGGATGTCTATGAGACATGAAACATGTGTGTCAGATGCACGCCTTCGGAGTTGAACCAAACCTGTGTTCCAGTGCTTTTTCGGAACCTCATGGGCCAAGTGACCAGTGCAGTCCAAGTCCACTTATAAAATGGGAAACTTAAAATTTCTCAGAGAAGCTCTGAAGATTGAGTGTCTCATACTGGCTTAGAAACTTGGAGCCTTTTTTCTTTTAAACTAATACTGAACATTTTAGTCTAGCCTGGAGGCTAGGCAGCCAGCGGCAGGGTGGTCACAAATGGGAGTGATGGGAAGGACATTGGAAGCAGACTTTTTGGTAAGTTTTTAAAAGGCTTAAGTTAATTGGAAAATAGTAGAAGTTGTGTTTCGATTGTAATTTATTTTTAAACATTGAATAGCTGCCAGGATAAGTGTCATTTGCTGAACCCAACCAAGAAAGATAATTGCTTTAAGACAGCATCCTCTTTAGGGGGTCATTATTTTCGCAGTTTTGAAGAGTTGTATTTTTCTTTCCATCAAGTTTTATTAATGATGTACTGTCTGCTTTAATTTGTTCTCCTAAAGTCCTCCTTCTATCTCCCTACTGAATCTTTACATTTAGAAGACTCTGGAAATGAATTTTCCCTACTGTTGGGTCTAAAGGACAATGTTTTCTTCTTGTGTAGGTTGGAATATAAAATGTTGAGAGGGGCCAGGCAGGAGGACAGAAATGAAGGGGTGCTGAGTGGCCCACAGTCGGGGTGGGGGCAGCTGCAGTACAGGGGAACCAGAGCCCCCAGACTCTTTGACGGGGGACTGTTGCTGCTCCATTTCAGCCTGCCTTTGCCCCACAAGAATGCAGACCCAAGTGGCTAGAAATTCCAGTTTTCCCGGAGGCTCATGAAAAATCCTGGTTTCTATGTAAAATTTCCTGATACTCAGAATAGCCTTCAGGCCACTTAAAACCTGTCTACAAGCTGAAAGTGGCCCGAGGCTGGCAGCTTTTTTGTTTTTAGATGGAGGAATTACCTATTAAACCTAAAGCTGTGAATTCTTGTTTCCTATTCACATATCTCAAGCCTGTACAGCTGAATCTGTGGAGTAGAAATGCATTAGTTGGAAACTCAAATCATCCATAAACCATAAACCCTGTTTGTCCAGCCAGACTGCAGGCATTTTAAAGGGTTAGGAAAGTAGTAAAGTTTCTCCAGTAGACTGTTTTTTAATGAAATGTTTGTGAGAATAGATTGGTTGGTTTCATTTCAAAATAATTCCTTCTGTGACTTGACTTTTATTAGCAAATAAAAAGAAACACTGATGAGAAGCATGCCCGGCTCTACCAGACTCTGAATGAAGGCAAACAGCTGGTGGCATTGGTGAGCTGTCCTGAATTAGAGGGGCAGATTGCAAAACTGGAGGAGCAGTGGTTGTCCCTAAACAAAAAAATCGACCACGAACTACACAGACTGCAAACGCTTCTCAAGCACCTGCGCAGGTATGGTCTCCTAGAGATCAGTTGGCATCAAATTTTGCTGTGGAGAAGGATCTCAGAGGGATTCCACCATGCACCAGACCTGACACATGGTCCCTGTTGTACAGTTGCGCTTCGACAGTGAGGCAGTTGGGTCCCTCTTCTGGGTGAGACGGGGTCTAGAGTGTCTCTGATACTCTGGTTTATTAGACTCAGAATATACAATCAGTTCTGTGGGAGCTAGGAATTATAAAATTACACACATGACCTTTATACTATGATATTGCCCTTTCCTCTCCCAGAAGTTTTAAAATTCATCAGAAATGAGGTAATTTCAGCTAAGAGAATTGTTTTTTTCCCTTTTCACTGAAGTTTTGGGGTGACACTGGTTATCAAACTTGTGCAGGTTTCAGGTGCACAGGTCCACAGGACAGCACACTGTATGGTGTGTTCACACACCACCGCAGGTCAAGTCTCTGTCTGTCTCATGGTTAATTCCCCACCTCCCCAGACAGAATCACGTGAAAAACTCTGGCATTCTTCAGAGACTTCTTTTGCTTAGCTGATATTACTTGAGCCCTTTGGGGAAAGTAGAAAACATGGAATGTTAAAGCCTCATTCTCATCCCTCTCTCTTAGGGGGCTGTTTTAACATAAAGAAGTTTAAAAATTGCAAGAGGGGTAGCCTTTTGCTTGGGTATTTTCATCATGTCAGATAAATATGTTGGCATCTAAGCCAACTGCAGTTTTCTGTGTGTTACATAACTTACACAGTGCTTATACTACACAAACCTATATAGAGAGGACATTTGATGAATAAAAATAATCCCTGTCCTTACCTATTGGTTTACTTTTGTGTAGCTATAACCAGAAATTTTTTAAAAATTTCAAGCCTTTCAAATGCCTCTTCTTGATTTGTCATAATAAAGAGAGTGATAAAAATGCCATGAGCATTGGATTTAGGACATGGGATAAAACAGGGTACAATTCTCATAGTCATAACAATTTTATGAATAACGGGGCTGATGATCACAGGAAAACAAAGTAATGTAAGAAGAAAATATGCTGGTGGTGCACGTTTCTAATTTCCCTTCTCTCCCTTTGCTCATTAGTTATAACAGAGATTCGGACCAGTTAACCAAGTGGTTGGAATCTTCTCAGCAAACCCTGAACTACTGGAAAGAACAGTCCCTTAATGTGTCTCAGGACTTGGATACAATCAGGAACAACATAGACCGTTTCTTTGTAAGTTATAGTTGCATATATGCAGATAATTACCAGTCAGAAATAAGTATTAGGGGAAAATGTTTAGGATTGGTGTGCTAATCTCCATAACCATCTGTGGATAAGGAATAAAACTTGGGCTAATAGCTGCAGTCTCTAAAGTTAAAAATATTTATATTGTACTATTTGTTCATGCATTTATAACGATGAAGTATATTTTTAATTGATCCTATGAAGTAGATAAAAGTTTAAAACTTGCTTTGAAATGGAGCATGTTTTACAAATGAAAAATAACTCTCCTTCCATCACAAAAACCTCATAGGTTTATTAAGTCACTAATTTGAAGTTAATAAATACATGGCTTTAAACTATACAAAATTAATATTCTAAAATAATTTCTTTGAAATCTTTTTTCTAAAATGTTTTGAGATTTTCCTTAAAATACTACTTTTGCAATATGAATTGCACTTTAGAAACCTTTTAGTCTTTTCTCTTTCCATTTTTCTTATTTTGTAGCTATGATTGCTCATTTTGGCATTAAAATGTAGGTATTTTTACTTGCCCTGGCTGGTGGCACAGTGAATAAGGCACCAGCCTGCAAACCCAAAGGTCACTGGTTTGATTCCCAGCCAGGGCACAAAACCAGGTTGCAAGCCAGGTCTGTACCTGGAGGCAGGTGAAAGGCAATCACACATTGATGTTTCTCTCCCTCTTTGCCTCTCTCCCTTCCCCTCTCTCTAAAAAATTAAAAAAAAAAAAAAAACTTTCAGAACTTTAAAAAAATTAATAAAAATAAAATGTAGATATCTTAAAATGTACTTAAATTAAGTGTTGTATAGGAAAGAGTTCGAATATTTTAGTTAAAACTTTTGCATTTAGCTCACTTAACACGAACTTTGTGTTGCGTTCCATCCGTTCCTTTTCAAAGTTGAAATGATTTGTCTATTTTTTAAAATATTAATAACGAAATTAAAAGCCACTAAAGGGACAGGAATTCCATCCTTTTTGTTATCCTCGGTACATTGAACACCTGTGGGGTCGGAACCGTATCTGACCCTTGGTAGGAAAAGTGTTGGTGCACGTGGCACATAAGACAAATATTTACTACTTGAATTGAATCCGGTTCTCTTATTTTAGTCCCTAACCAGTTATTCCAACTCTTAACTTACTCTGTTGTATATTTAAATTTTTTAAGTTTCTAAATTTTCCAATTGTCTCCTTTAGGAGTTTTCAAAGGAACTCGATGAAAAGTCCTCCTTGAAGACTGCTGTGATAAGTACCGGGAACCAGCTTCTTCACCTGAAGGAGGCTGATATGGCTACACTGAGAGCTTCCTTAGCGCAGTTTGAACAAAAATGGACAATGCTCATAACTCAACTTCCAGACATTCAAGAAAAACTTCACCAGGTAAGTATTTAAAGACCCAGCATTTAAATTAGCGTTCACTTGTTAGCACACAACTATTTTAAAATTATTTCTTTGACTCAATAATTTTCATTGACACTACCTATTTTTCTCTGGCACTGCTGAATATAGGTCTTAATTACTGGACTCTTCTCCAATGGGATATTTCCTGAGAGAGAAATCAGGCTTAATTACTTTATTTCCCAGTTATCTGCACCACTGTGTTAGTTTATGTGAAGGTCATTGTCATTGTTTTGGGGTCATTCATTCTAAGCTTGAATTTTGGGTTTGTTTTTGTGAGTAACCTGCATAATCATGTAGCAAGACCTTTTATCAAACCAGATTATCATCTTTATTGATGCCCTGATTCATTTTGTTAACGGCAGGCAATTAAGTGGAAATCATTTTGTCCTTGCAGCTTCAGATGGAGAAATTGCCGTCTCGGAAAGCAATCACGGAGATGATTAGCTGGATGAACGATGTGGAGCATCAGACTGCAGGTGAAAACTCTGAGCATTCACCGAGTTCCGCATCTCAAGTTAAAAATCTTCTTCAGAAGTACAAGGTAATTATACAAAAAGAGCCAGAGGCCCTTTCATTAAATAACAAGGCAAGACAATTGAAGGAGAAGTATTGAACGAAGAGACATGTAGAATATAATTTAGAAGAACTAATTCTGGGTATGGGGGCTGGGGTAGGTATTGATTCTCGAGAGAATAGTATACTTGCTTCTATTCTGCTTAAATCCCTACACCACAGGACAGTATCTATGCTGTCTTTTTATTTACTTTTTAAAGATTTTATTTATTATTTTTAGAGAGGGGGAAGGGAAGGAGGAAGAGAGGGAGAGAAACATCAGTGTATGGTCGCCTTTCACCTGCCTCCGAATGGGGACCTGGTTTGCAACCTAGTTATGTTCCCTGGCTGGGAATCGAACCAGTGACCCTTGGGTTCGCAGGCTGGTGCTCAATCTACTCAGCCACACCAGCCAGGGAAGTATCTGCGCTTTTAACTGGTTCTGGCCCCTCATCCCCTCTCCAGCCTCATCTTTGCAGTCCCCCATGCAAACCCGGGTCTCTGCCTGAGACAAATGATTTGTGGTCCCTCAGCTGCCTCCAGTGCTCCCCCTCTTCCTGCTTCTGTTCCTGCTGCTCCTTCACAGGACTCCCATGCCCCACTTTTAGCTGTAGAAACCCTCTTGGTCACCCGTCAAGAATTGGCTTGAGCATCTTCTCATTTGGAAATCTAATCCTGACTCTCCCAGCCAGATCAGTGTATTTTCTTGGATTAGGTGTCAGTTGCTAACACATGGTATCATTATTTGCTTGGTTGCCTGTCTCCCACCTTGACTTGGCTTTTGAGAGCAGCGGCTCTCCTTCACCTTCCTGAAATAACACACCTAGCCCCGCGCCTGGCAGCCAACGGGTGTTAAGTAAATGTCCTTTGAACAAGAGAATACATAAGAACAAGTTGATATACTGGATATCCTACAAATAGATGTGAATGTGGCTTTCTCCATGATACTTGATTTCGAGTAGATTTAAATAATATTGAACAAGCCACACACCAACATTTATTGTGTGCCAGGCATTGCACTTGCCTCTAAGAAAGGAACACAGATGAATGAAGACCCTCATCACAGGCTGATGGGTTGAGCCTCTGGTAGGTCACCAAGCATGATATTAGCCAGGCTTTTATTTTTATATTCTACCACATGCTAACATCAGTGAGTAGTGGACTTTTTAGGGTCGATACATGGATGTATTCTCCCAGGCTCTAATAACCTAGCATGTACCACATGACTTTTCCCTTTGGTTGTCTCCAAAGGAGGGTCTAGAACAGAATAAACCCACCACATTGCAGGCTTGACAGAAACAGGGTTGGCCCGAGGTGGGTTTAGGATTGCAGGATCACTTAAAGTCATCCACACTGGGCAGCCTACTCCATGCCCAGAGAAACAGAGAAGCTGCCTAAACTGGTCAGGTTCCTTAAAGGTGTCCTGCAAGTGTTCACGCCAGACTTCCCATCCTGTCGTTCCCATGAGCCCACAGGAAGGCTGGGAATTCCAGGGTAGCTCTAACCCTTCGTCAGTCCCTAGGTCCTAACTGGTTCAGATGATGTAGCCACCATTCCTGGTGCTGCCTGTGACTTTTCAAGCTCTTTCAAAGTGGTGCGTCAGTCTGTTCCAAGGAAGGTGGGATTTCCAAATCAGCTCTCTTTTCAAGGAAAGCAGGCGGCTGGTGGGGTTGGGGCTGGCAGACACAACTCCTGATGGGTGCCCCTCAATTACTGGCTGAGAGCGTGGTGCCCCCCAGAGTGCACCAAAGGGGAACTCCAGTTCATCTGAACCACTAATACTTCAGGCGTGGGTTACTTTCCTTTATTTTGTTGTAGGAGTTAAGAATGGAAATGGACTATAAACAGTGGATAGTCGACTTTGTTAACCAGTCATTACTTCAGTTAAGCACGTGTGATGTGGAAAGTAAGCGCTACGAAAGGACCGAGTTTGCAGAGCACCTGGGGGAGATGAACCGCCAGTGGCACCGCGTCCACGGAGCTCTCAACAGAAAGGTGTGCTCGTGCGGCAGTCTAATACACGCTTTGGCCTTTGCAAAATACCCCTTTCCAGGAAATGTTGAAAGATGCATATGGTTAATTTAGAGTGAAGCCTAATAATCCTCTCAATTATAGCCCTCAAACACCCTGTGTTTTATTAGCATTCTTTGTAAGAGTATGAAAATAGTTCTTAGGTTTATTCTGAGATTTCTCCGTGGGAAATGGAGTTGGGCACATGAAGAGGAGTAATTTTATTTAAGAAGCTGTTGCGTATTCTGTGGGGTTACTGAACAGTCAGAGATTTTGACTTTTTCTGTTGAAGTAGATGTTCAGAAGCAGCCAAGCATTTCAGCTTGGCAAAGATTAAAAGAAGGAAGAAAAATGTGTATGGCCTTTTGTAGATTTGTATTCCATGACTCTGAAAAGATTAAGAGACCTTACTCCTGGAAAAATATTTAATTTTTATATACATTGATAAGGACAATCGGTTGATTTCTTTATTCTGTAGAGAATGCATATAAATGGATTTATATAATTGAGTCAAGTATGTGAGTAAACAAACAATTCACAAAAGAGAAAACTAATTAGCAAATAAACATGGAAATACTATAACTTTAATTATCAGATGTTCAAAATACACATTAATACAGCATTATACACTTTTTACATTAGAAAAACTTAATAAGATAACAGTAAAAACCAAAAGATATCACATTCATAGATTGTAGATAATGATTTGAACACCCTTTTGGAAAACAGAAAATTTTAAGAACTATAATAATCATCTTATTTATCTTACCTCTTAACCCAGCAATCCACCTTTTATACATTTACTCTTAAGTAAATAGTCCTTCAAAAAGGAAAAGATATACCCACAAAGTATTAAATGCACAATTATTTATACAGGTGGAAGTAGAATGCCTTAGTTTCACAATGACAGAGGAATAATTAATCAAATTATACTGTGTCTATTTGATGAAATGTTAAGCAGCCTTTTAAGTTAATAAAGGTATGTCATGACAAGCAAACGCCTGTGAAATATTGGAAAACATATACAAACCTCATATATATGCATGCATGTGTAAATCTATGATATTGTATGTGTATGTATAATGTATAATATTGAGTGTTACAACATGATTTGATTTTCAGATATTATGGAACTCCCAAACAGCCAACTTTCTTAGGTTAGGTTTTATTTCAATTGTTAGATTTTTTTTTTAAGGTATTTTAATTCTATTTCCTGATTATATGAATTCTGTTTATTCCAAAAGTTATTGGGAATTATTATGCAAACTTTAAATCTGAGAAGAAAAAATATTCTACTTACAAACATATCATGACATACATTTTAAAGCATGTCTTAAAATAAACTCTTATTCATAACTTGTAGATACAACATTTAGAACAACTTTTGGAAAGTATCTCTGAGAATGAAAACAAAATACAGATTTTGAACAACTGGATGGAGGCGCAGGAGGGGAGACTGACAACTTTACAGAACCCTGAGAGTGTGATCTCTGTGCAGAAGGTGCTTCTCGATTGTCAGGTGAGCCGGTGCAGCCCCTGTCCAGAGAAGCGGCC
Source organism: Noctilio leporinus (assembly GCA_004026585.1). Classification (NCBI taxonomy): domain Eukaryota; kingdom Metazoa; phylum Chordata; class Mammalia; order Chiroptera; family Noctilionidae; genus Noctilio; species Noctilio leporinus. The sequence continues at coordinate 159,084 of PVIW01002538.1, read as the reverse complement.
GGGGCCCTTCAGTCCACTATGAGGTCACACTGTGGTAGCTGCTCGAGACTCCTCCAGGCCCTCATGTACTTACTTTTATGTCAAGCAAATAATTATCCGTTTTTGTTTTTTTTTAATAATGGTAAACAGAACAAAGTATTCTCATAATTATGATTCTTAAGAGGTTTCAATATTACCCCGAGGAAAAGAGGTTCAAAGGGAATTTAGATGTAGGTGTTTTCCATTGTTACATCTTTTTAAAAAATGCATCGAACATTCACAAAATTACTTCAAAGTTTCACCGATTTTGAATAAGTCATTCTGTTTCTTCAGAGGAAGAAGTCTTTTCCTTTCCTTCCTGTGTAACATGTTCTGAAAGGGCTACTTGTCCTCTGGAATGGCTGTCTAAATCCCACGTGGGCTTGAGGATGTTGGTCATGCCCCTTTTTGTTTAGTGACCAGGTTGCTCAGTCTGTGAGGTTCCCTCACCCAAATGTAGATCAGTCCATATGCACAGGGTCTGCTGCTTCTGCACCTACTATGTCACGTACAAGTGTGGCGCCACTTGTCAGACCCCAGATCTGCTCCCAGGGTTACAGAATAATATGAACCTGATGTGTGAGCAGTGACACTCCTACACGAGAGCTTTTTAAATGGTCATATCCTGTTTCTAACTCCCTGCTAGCCACTTACACTTTGAGTCTGATGGAATATTTTGCAGCCACCTCAGCCTCAACATACCTCCTTTGCAGCTCAGTGCTTTCTAGCCCCCGACTGACAGGGACTTCCATGCTATGCATGGCATGGGGTATCGTCACTATTTTCCATATGAGAAAATGCTGACTTGGAGGTCTAATGACTTGAATGCCTGGTTGAACAGCCAGAACAGGGCAGGCATGGATGGGCGCCAGGTCTGCTGGACTCTTTCTGCTATATCCTGATGATAGGACTTATTGCCTAGACTCTTCTAAAATTTAGATCCTTGTAATAATTAGAAATATTGTAAAAATTCATATTGTAATAAAAATGTATATTCATTGTAAAAACTGAATTAAGAGTGTGTTATGGTCACATTGTCTTTGGTGTCATGTTATTATATATCCTAATGTCAATTTTACTTAAAAAGAGCAAACTCCTGTCTCATACACCTTATTGTTCTTTGTGATACCCTATGTACAAAAAGTATTTTTCTTTGCCCGTCTAGGATATAGAAAACCAGCTTGCAATTAAATCCAAAGCCTTGGATGAGTTGAGACAGAGCTCCCTGACTTCGGAGAGTGGGACAGTGCCGTTGTTGGAAGATACAGCTTCCAAAATTGATGGATTATTTCAAAAGAGAAGTAGTGTTATCAACCAGGTACTAGATTCGTTTGAAGTGTGCTGTTCCTCTTCACGTAGCCATCTTTTATTTCAGTTGTCACTGATTAGTCATGGAGACTTGCTCCCTACCAAAAGCTGGAAATTGCTGAGAAAGTTATTGAAATGAAGCAGAGAAAAGCATTTCAAATCTCTCCCCCCTTCTTTTTTTGCACTAGGCAAAGCCACCAGTTCAATTCCAACATCACTGGTGGCCTACAAATCTATTTGGTTATCTTTGTGTGGTCCAGTGTACAAAATCAAAATGTCTTCATCCCCAAACCAAACAGAGCCTCTAGCATTGTTTCCTGGCCAGATCCACAGGACTAGCTCAGATTCCCCACAGACAGGGAGATGCCTTAGGAAGAGACGGTCCTGTACTCAGGCGTCCTCTGTTAAGCTAGAAGCACCATCAGCACAGAGAGAACTCCAGAATGGGGAGGAACATTGCATGAGGTGAAGAGAAAGAATTGAGGACAGGTGGAAAACATCGCATCACGTCTACACTGACCCCTTCCCAGAGGAAAGCCCCGGAAGAGAAAGGACAGGCATCTCTAGACATAGCAACCTTGGGGTTTCCCCACACATGGAGGGAGAGAAGTGTAAATACTAACCAATTATAGGTGCATCTATGTTTCCCAGACAGGCCTTATTATGGATTGTTATCTACTAAAGTCTTCTTTTAACCACTTGTCCCAAGAGAGAATTAGGAATAACCTGTATAAATGAAATCCACAGGTGACCCTCAGCCTCGTTCCACCCCCAAGAATTCAGGCAGGAAAATGGGGGTCGAGAGCAGTGTACCTTGTATGTGAGTCATTTGTTAACCATCTTCGTTAAGGCTCTAGCGCGCACTGTAGAGGGTTCAAAGATGAACAACAGATAAATGGATTCTACCCTTGAAGAGCTCACAGGCTACTAGAGGAAACACTTGAACAGATAATTAACAACCCAATAAATTACAATATAATACAAGATAGAGGGGGAGAGGATTAAATGAGATAATGCATGTAAAAAATATGCAGATAGTACTAGCATAAGGATGGAAATACAGGTAAATGGAATAGAATTGAGAGTCCAAAAACCCTCATGTTTATGTTCAATTGACAAGGATGCAAGACATTTTTAGTGGGGGAAAAAATATTCTTTTCAAAAAATGGTGCTAGGATAACTGGATATCTACATAAAAGAGAATGAAGTGAAATCCCTGCATTCATATCATTTGCAAAAATTAATTCAAAATGGATCAAAGATATAAATGTAAGGGGTAAGCTATAGAACTGAGTAAAGCTCTGACCTGGCCAGTGTGGCTCAGGTGGTTGGAGCATCAACTTGTAAAACAAAAGGTCATGGGTTTAATCTGCAGTCAGGGCACATGCCTGGGCTGTGGGTTCAGTCTCCACGTGGGGTGTGTACAAGAGGCAACTGATCACTATTTCTCCTTCACACATCGATGTTTCTCTCCCTCTGTCTGTCTCTTTCCCTCTCTACAATCAATGAGCATGACCTTGGATAAGGATAAAAAATAATAGCTTAGAGGAAAACATAGGTGCAAATCTTCATGACACAAATGGTTATAGCAGCATGATTCATAATAGCCAAAATGTCCATCAGCTGATGAAAGGATATGAAATGTTAGTGTTGGAGGGAGGGTGGGGGAGAAGAATGTGGAGTGCAGGAGATGGAAATACTCTAGAACTAGTTATGCAGATTGGCGTGTGGATTATATCTCAGTAAAGCTAATATTTTAAAGACATACAGAGGACTTAAGACCTAGATCATCCATTTGCAAGCTCTCCAGAGTCAGTATAGCCTCGTGTTTAAGAACAAGGACTTTGCATTCTCTGCCTAAATAAAGATCCGGGCAGCACCATTTTCTTTTCTTTTTTTTTTATTTTTTATTTATTTATTTATTTTTATTTTATTTCATTATTTTTAGAAAGAGGGGAAGGGAGAGAGGCAGAGAGGGAGAGAGACATCAATGTATGGTTGCGTTTCACCTGCCTCCAGCCACAGACCTGACTAGAGACCTGGTTTGCAACCTGGTTATGTGCCCTGGGGACATAATCCAGGCTGGGGAATCGAACCTGTGACCTTTGGGTTCGCAGGCCGGTGCCTTAACCACTGTGCTACCAGCCAGGGCTCGGGCAGCACCATTTTCTATGTCCCAGTGTCTAGGGCAGGTACTTAACCTCTCTAAGTCTCAGTTTTCCAGTCTGTAAAATGGGGGTGATGAAACCTACTTTACTTCTACCTTTGTAGGGATGCCTATGCAGCAGTGAATGGCACCCTACTGGCTGATTCTGCTTTTGAAAATGTTCGTTCTTGTTTCTAATGTAATGAATTTTGCTTGACGGTTTTTTTATGCTGTCTCTCAAACCACATGTACCATTTTTTCCGTGTGGAGCTACAGTATTCTAAGAGGTTACTCTTAAGAGCACCAGAAATTAAACTAGCATGTTATGTGGAAGCCGTGGACACTCCCAAATTCTGCTTCCTCGCCCAACATTCTTCCCTGGGCTGTCCTCCGTAGGATGAACCCTCTCCATGCTGATCCTCTGGTCTCAGGGCTCTTTTCCATCCACCTGTTCCATTCTGTGGCCTGAGCCTTGTGTGCCATGTGCCTGTAGGCACTTTTGACCTGCCACCCAGAAAGGTCCCAGCTTCCAAGGGGTACATCTTCCTGCCTCCCTTCTTTTCTTTCAACCTTTCTTTTTTTTTTTTTTAATGCTTCTGGTTTAAGGAAGCCTCCCTATAACCATGGATTTGCAAGAGTCCCTGTAATTGTTAAGCAGAGAACAGAAGGCCAAAATGTGGGCCTGTGCAGTTACATCTGAAACTTGACATCATGCTACAAATAAAGGTCTCCAATTAAGTGAACATAGTGATCATACTATGTTCCTTATTCTAAATATAATTTATACCATAAAACTCATCCTTTTTAATATACAGTTCAGTGGTCTTTATAGAGTCACAGAAATTTGCAATTACTATCACTACTATCTAATTCTAGAACATTTTCTTCACCTCAAAAAGAAATCCCCATAACCATTCGTAGTCATTACCCCTGTTTCCCCTTACCCTAGTCTCTGGAGAACATTAATCTGCTTTTTATCTCTGGATTTGCTTGTTTGGGTCATTTCATATTAATAGAATTATAAAGTATGTAGTCTCAATCTGCCTTCTTTCACTTAGTATGTTTTCAAGACCATTAATATTGTAACAGGTATGAGAACTTTATTTCTGTTCATAAATGAATAATATTCCATTGTATGGCTATATCACATTTAGTTTGTTCATTGATATGTGGGTTGTTTCCACTTTTAGGCTATTGTGAGCCCTGCTGCTGTGAACATTTGTGTGCACATGTTTGTGTGAACATATGCTTTCAGTTCGCTTGGGTAAATACCTAAGAGTAGAAATGGCAGATCACATGATAGTTCTACGTTAAACTTTTCGAGGGACCGCTAAAGTGTTCTCCACAGCAACTGCACCATTTCGCATTCCCACCAGCAGTATAGGAGGGTTCCAATTATTCTATTCACTCGTCAACACTTGCTACTGTCTGACTTTGATTTTAGCCATCCTAGTGGTTTCTCGTTTTGGTTTTTATTTACTTTTATCTAGTGACTGTGCGTGTTAAACATTGTTTCATGTGCACGTTGGCTATTGTATGTATTCTTTAGAGATTCAATCCTTGGCGTATTTTTAATTTGGTCACTTGTCTTTTTATTATTGAGTTGTAAGTGTTTTTTATGTAATACATAAATACATGTTTATATATTCTGTATTATATATGAGATCATTAAAATGCTTCAGCTTCCATCCTTTAATGATTGTCAACACATTTTAATTATTAAAATAAACCCACGGTTGCGATTTCCTCCTAATTCGCACTTCATTTTGGCCAAGCGTGCTCCTCTCCAGTTTTTGCTTGCTTTCTGGGAATAATCAGACTTAAGTACCCACTAATACATGTAACATTTTATGTTCCTATCGCTTTATAGCTTTCATAGCATTTTCATGTACATTATTTTATTACCTTATTTCTGTTTATTATCTGTTTTGTGGATGAGAAAACATACTCAAGGGTTAAGTAACCCATGTCAGAAAGCTAATAGGCTGTCACTGGAATGGGCACTGCCAGGTTCTGCTTCCTCGCCCTCCCAGCATTCTTCCCTGGGCTGACCTCCCTAGGCTGAACTCTGTCCACACTGATCCTCTGGTCTCAGGGCTCTTTTCCATCCACCTGTTCTAAAATTGAGCCATCTCTGACAGTTTCTGTTCATTGATCTACCCTTCCCACCTTCAGTGAATCCCCAAAGCTCCTCCAATACCTTCCAATTGAAACGTCTAAATGGTAGATAGAATCATTGGCAAGAAAAAAGAATGATGAAAGAGCCTCTTCTCAATGATTTTCTAAATATGCTTCCACTTTTTGTATAGGTCGATGAGCTCAAGACCTCCATGCAGTCTGTTTTGCAAGAGTGGAAGATTTACGATAAACTTTATGATGACATGAATATGATGACAGTTCGATTCTGGTACTGCATGGAGCACAGCAAGCCTATGGTTGTGTCATTGGAGGCCCTGAGATGCCAGGTGCAGAACCTTCGGGTAAGTTACCCAGATCTTGCCCAGCACATTGTTGGCAGATAACCTCCAACGGAAGCAGGCACAGTCACGGATACAATGGCATCTGTGCTCTTGACAGAGAAGCACAAAACAGTATTTTAAATAGCAGCCTCAAAAGTATAACTTGAACTTCCAAAATGAATCACATGGGCCAAGTGAATGAAACTTTGTAAAAGTTTACGTTGACTTTTTCTTCATGTTCCATGTCCATACTAGTTCATGATTTAAAGGCTTTGGATTTTGGTGGGTTTTTTCATTTAATTACACCTTTTAAGTTTTTGTCTCAAATAAAAGAATGCCTTCACAGGTATTTTCTTCTTCACATTTCTAATAATTTATCCCAATGCTATCAAGGTTCGAGTGTGGTTATTGTGATGCACACAGCAAGTGTTAGAAAGCTGCTACCTTCTTTGGAACGGGCCTGGCTGTTCTGGAACTCACATTCCTGCTCTGTTCTCCTAGTCTCTCCAAGACGAAGCTGAGAGCAGTGAAGGGAGTTGGCAGAAACTCCAGGAGGTTATCGGAAAACTCAGAGATTACTGCCCCTCAGTTGCTGAAATAATCGAAGAGAAATACCAACATACTCACACAAGGTATGAATTAAGATACAATTTGAATAATAGGTCAGATGTCTTAATGACACAGTCAGTGAAGTATCATGGGCTTTCCTAATCCTCTTAATCGTCTGAGATGACCGATTTCATACTGGCCTCCACCGTATTGCAGGATCTAATTCATGTGTGATTTGATGTTGTGAAGGCTGTTACCTGCCTTGTTCAAGCGTTTGGTATAGCCAGTCTGGAAATTCCATAATAGTAGCTCCAGAGTAGTCATTTTCAGGAGGTTACTATTTTCGGGACTAGATGTGCATTGTGACCCGCAGGAACATCACAGTCGCAGGCAGACGCAGACTACGGGGTGGGCCAGAGGGGCAGTCTGTTGCACTGGGAACGTTGTGAGATGGGAGAAAGAGGATGTTAGGGTACCTTGGGGGAAGTGATTTGTGGGCTCAGCAGGGATTTTTGATGGAGCATGTATGATAGAAATCTCCTGAAGGAGTGAGGCCCTAGATCATGGCAAGGTTTTTATTGTATTGAATGAGATGTGAAGGTTGGCCTAAAGCTGACTGAGCGAGGGGGAAGATGAAAACTATTTCCTTTATTTCCACTTTTACATGAGGAATGCGTGTGGCTCTTCTAATTGGAGAATAAATTTGACATAAACACAGCTGAAGCAGGCCTGCTTGAAGACTCCCCTCTATAAGATAGGAGAAGTTTCCTTAGGCGTACGGTTTAGCGCTGTCTCCACGTTCGCCTGAGACACCATCATACTACAGTAGCCATTTCTTGCCAATCACCAGTTTTGCAATTTTTGTTGAGAACGATAAAGTCGGTAAAATATTTACACTTGAACTTCAATTTATATATTGGTGGTACCGTTTTTAAAAAGATACTTAAATACTTAACAGTGTCATCTGAGCAACCCATCTGCTATTAACTAGTAAGTGCGTTGAGCCTTTACTGCCAAGGAAAGGCTGGGAACAGGGACCTGTGCATGTTGCCCTGACAGGTGGAGCCAGGTGAACCAAGACATTGCAGAGCAGCTGCAGAAGGTCCAGAGCCTGCTGCAGCTCTGGGAGGCCTACACCGGTGCTCACGCCGAAGCTGGAACCAGGCTGGAACAGCAGGAGGCCAGGTACCACCAGCTCGCCAACATCAACACGTCTGGAAACAACCTGGCGGAGACCCTGACCCCAGCCCTCCGGGACATAAAGGTGGGTGCAAAGCCCATTAGGGAAAACAAGGACTAAGACCTAGGAACTAGACAAAGCACAGGGACGGAGAAGTGGGTCAGGACAGGTGCAAAGCAGGCTATGTAGGTCACAGGCAAGATTGGGGTGTGGGGTTGGATGTGTGGAGGTGCAGAGGCCAGATCCAGGCAGCTGGGTCAAGGGCACCTAACACCACCTGTTCCAGGTCACCCCTTTCACTCTAGCAGGCTAATTGCTAAAGCAAAAGCCTCAATCAAAGTCTGAAATAAAAGCAAAAATGTCTCGCCCGAGCTAGTGTAGCTCAGTGGGTTGAGTGCTGGCCTGTGAACTGAAAAGTTGCTGGTTCGATTCCTATTCAGGGTATACCTGGGTTGTGGGCCAGGTCCCAGGTTGGGGGCATGTGGGAGGCAAACAATAAATGGCAGCTGATTGATGTTTCTCACACACACACACATACACACATACATACATACACACAGACACATTTTTCTCACCCTCCTTTCTTCCTGCCTTCCCCTTCCTGCCTTTTATACTTTACGTATAAAAGTAAATGAGATCTTTCATGTTTTATCTTTAAAAAGCAAGTATCCAAATGAGTGTGATTATCTATAAATAATCGGTATTGAACCTCTTGCTTTAGAAATACCATAAGGAAAAGATAATCATGGACTCACCTCCATATTAATGTGGTTTTTCTGCGGTTAGAGTGATATTCAGACTGTATTTAAGAGCTATACAAGGGGAGAACCCTCTCCCCCCGCAAAAAAAAAAAGCAAAAAAAAAAAACAGAATTATCTTCTGGTAGGTGGGCCCCTACTAGGTGGGTGTTCTAGGAACCCAACTGTATCAGCATACCAGCTGGCGTTGCAATGAGAGGCTGTGTTCAGCTTCAGTGAATTTTTTTGAAAGACTCTTTCAAAGCAGTTATGCATTTCATGGTGGGCGATTTACTAGGGTACCTGTCCATACCACAGTTTTCCGTTTTTGACCACAGACAGCATCCCACCCTCCCTGTTCACCTGCTCTTGCCCCAAGCAACTGTTTCATTTGTTTGGTTCCCTGATTTTAAAAAAAGTCCTGAAAGGGAAATATTTTGCCATGTAAAAGAGGTTAAAAAAAAAAAATGTCAGAAGCACTGAAAGGCATCCATATGGAGGAGTTCAAAAACTGTTTTGAGCAATGAAGGAAAAAAGTGTTGATAGGTGTATTACATGAAATGGAGAGTACTTTGAAGGTGACTGTAATTTAAACATGTAAGAATAAATAATTTTTTATAAATAAATACTTTTTTGGAGGGCCTCTGCTTGTATGATTTCCTCTGTCGTTTTATCCTGTTATGGAATGAAGTCCCAGAAAGTGACTTCTTTCAAGTTTTAAACTGGGTAATTAGTTGCCTTTTGTATCTTCTGATACTATAGGGCAAAGTAAGAAGTACTAACCAATTTAATGAGAGAAATAAGAACCCAACAGATGTGATATGTATTACTGGTCTGTTATTTAGGAAAGAAAACCAAAAGACAGACAGACACACACACACACACACACACACACACACACACACACACACACGGTATTTCCAGAGTCACCCACCTTAAAATCAACTTGGTTAATGAGATTCAATAGTCCCTACAAATAGTCCCATTTCTGTCATGAAGTCTTAGAGGATGTGGATGCACTGATCCTTAAAATGGCAGTAAAGCAGATTTCTCAAGTATTCAGTGATTAAAAATATAAAGCACAGGACTCTCCCAGGTGATCTCCAGTTTCCAAAAACTAGAGGCCCCAACTCTGTCCGTCCGTAGTCAGTTTTGTCTCTCATCTGGCAGATTTCAGAACAGCACCAGTTATGCGCAAGATATGACGAAGGCTTAGTTTTTTCAAGTCTTTAAGACAAACAATAACAAAAAGCCATGCCCACCATTTTGGGGCAGAAATTCTAGGTGTTGATGGAGCCATAGGAGGTGGAGATTCTTATTGTGAAAGGAGGAGGAAAGGTTTTGTGATCACTTTTTCATCTCCAGGAGCTGCAGTGTGATGTGCAGAAGACAAAAGACGCCTTTCTCCACAACTCCACTCTCCTGGAACAACTCCCGCACCCTGCAGAGTCTGACACCCACGTGCTCCTCTCTGGCCACCAGCACTCCCTCCAGAGGGTTGCCTACTTGGAAAAGATGCTGCTTGGGAAAGCAAATGAATTTGAGGTTTGCTGTCTTTTTTCACTCAAGGTGTAGTCTTGGACATTTGCCCAGCACCTTCAATCCCTTCTCTCCTATGAAGTCAGAATAATTTGTAGTTTGCGGACTACTCCTTAGGGCAACTGCAGAATAAAGCTGCCCCAGAAATACCTGCCTTTTCACATGACTCTTCAAATACGTGGGTTTTCCCAGGGCAATGGGTGGATCTTAAGCAACCATTACTCCATTATTGAACATGTTAGCTAAAGAAGTCATGGATTTCCTACACTGTTCCATCTCAACAGATACTGGGATCTCCAAATGGGGTAACTGAGTCATAGGCCATTTGTTGCAGTCTGCATTCACTGTTTGAAAAGCCTTTTGTGTGTGCATTGTCAAAAGCCACATAGGAGCAGAAAAAAATATTTATCTAACAGGAATGAGGGAGCAAAGTTCTACTGACCCTCCTCTGCATGGCCCCCTCACGCAGGTGAGCCATTCATCCCTGAAGGCTCAATGCTTAGCAGATGGCACAGGGGGAAAGTGAGGACTCTTTTGAATATTCAGTAATATTCAAATATTGTAATGTGCTGCTAGGGGTGTTGAAAACAACTTGAACTTTCATCAGCTCCCAGGACTGCTTAACTCAGTTCTAAATGCGCATGAAAGATGTTTCTAATGGAAATTTCTCTTGTTCTAGTTTGTTCTATCACAGTTTAAGGATTTTGGGGACCGCTTGGAATCTTTGAAAGGTCTTATTACACACGAAGAAGGGAATTTGGATAAACTCTGCCAACAAGAAAAAGAAGATCCTGACGCCTTCTTGGTATTCCAATATTTATCATTTCTAAGGGCTTCTGCTCATCATAGGATTTTAAAAATCAGCTACTGTCACACTACAGAATCTCAGAATCTGTATCATAACTCTGAAGCACAGTAATTTCTATGCCATTCATTCTTGCCTTTTTTTCCCTAAACTCTAGAAAAGCCTGACAATGTAGAGCTCCCTTTTAGTAATATACCACAGTAATTTTAGTGGATTATTAATTTTTGACGTCCTTACTCATTAGCTTCAGTCAACTAGAATAATCTAGGAATTGGCTGCTGTGACCAATTAAATTTTTCTAGTTAATTGAAGATCAAAAGTGAAATACCCTATTCAATTAATTATGTATTTTTTTCATTCGTCGGCTAAGTAAGTTTAGTGTAGCTAACAGAAATGAACGGGAGATTTAAAGAAGACTGGACCCTGCCTTCTCCTAAGTAGCAATCCTCATAACTAAGGTCAGGAGTTAGGAAGTGATGGCACGAACTCTCCCCTTCTATGATGTGTTGTTCATTGGAATTTTCATGCTGCAGGAGCAGAAGTGAATAGATGCAACAGAGACCATATAACTCATAAAAGGCTAAAATACTTACGATCTAGTCATGTACAGGAAAAGTTTGCCAGCCTTGGCCTAGGCTATTCTATAGTAACAACGTGGATATTGTAAAGGGTGTTTGCTTAATTAGCTAATTGTTGACCTAGAGACTGTCCCTGGAATTTCATTTTAAAAATGAAATTTTGATAAGTTTGCATTCTTCTGTGGTTTTACATTCTACGAAAACACAGATATATAAGTACCATTCTATACTAGGGTGATTATAAGGATTAAATTTTCATTTGATTTATAGGTTAACTGCATGATCTGTTGGTCAAGTTGTTGGCAGACCAGGTGGGATCTGATGGTCTAGAATGGCTCCTTTAAAAAAAAAAAAGGCCTGTTTTTACCTTCCTGAAAGACAAAATCTGAGAGCGCTTTCTATTTCCTGGGCTTTTTAGATAGGCAGCTTGTTCTAGAAAAGCCACAGGACTAAGAGACCTGGGTCCAGGCCCAGTTCTAACCCTAACTAGCAATTTGGCTGTGGGCAAGTTATTTACGTATGCAGGCCGCAGATTTTCCTCCTGTTTGGGATAAGGATGATTTACAGGATCTCTGTGACCTTTTTATCATGTAGAAGTGTTACTGGCCAATAATCTGGAATTTGGTGTATGTGTTGTTGTTTTCTTTTTTTTAATAGAATTCCATGCTAGCACTGACAGCACACTCACCTGATGTTGAACACCTGAATGAAGTGAGCTCCAAGCTTCCCCTTAGTGACGTTGCTGTGAAGACATTGCAGAACCTGAACCGGCAGTGGATTCGGGCCACAGCAACAGCGCTGGAACGCTGCAGGTCAGAACGGCCCATCGCCACCTTCCATTTCCATGGAGGTGACATGAACAGCTTGGGCCCGGTGATGTGATGTCATTGTTATATGGCTCTGTTTTATTTGTTTTTGTACCTTTATAGAGAGCTTCAAGGAATCGAATTAAGTGAAAAGTTTCTTTCTTGCTGTGACAAGTGGGTCCAACTTTTGCAGAAGATAGAAGAGACGCTGAAGGGGAACATGGCCGACAGCCTCCCGGCTCTCCTGGAGCAGCAGAAAACCTACGCGGTAGGCTGCGCTCTCTGTTCCCCTGGGGCGGGCGTCAGGGAAAAACAGATTTAAATAAAATCCTGTTGTCAGCTGATCACTGTCAAATTCTTACACATTTCATGATTTTCAGCATGTTTTTATTTTTCTATTTTATGAATGACTGAACTAGGTTGTCTGCAATTAAGTGGAACCTGGTAGCACAACTTGGCTTCCCCAGAATGCAAACATTATGCCAGTTGACCAAGAGCATGTGAAAGTACTTCAACTCATCTTTGCGTTTTCACTGAATAATACTGTAAAATATGGAAAACCTAGTATAATTGCTTTCTTAGTAATTTCACAGAGGAGTTTGCCCACACTTATATGAGGTCTGTCCCAAAAGTACTGAACCAATGTCAATATAATTAAAACAGTTTGGTTGGGCAATACTTTTGAGACAAACCTTGTATATTTGGAAATACTCTTGGTTATAGGCAGATCCTGCCTTTCAATGTGAACAGGATTAATTCACTCCAGCTTTTTAGCGTAACTGATACAAGTCTTCATTGGAACATTGTCACCAATGAAAATGAAATCCTTCCAGCCAAAGAGCTTAATAACCTTGAATAAACTACCTTAGCTTCCTCCCCTTCAAATGTATTTCATAATAGTACTTAAGTCCAATGTCTGAGGAATAAGTAAGACAATGCATGTCTTACATGGTGCCTAGCAAATAGCAAATGCCCGATAAACAGGCGTTAATCACAGTTGTTGTTGGATCTTTTTCCTTCTGAGATTGTATTTATAGATGCTATTGAGTGATAGTTGAGCATATTTTTCACATACTTTGAAAAATAATTGTCTCAGATGTCATCTGTGAGCTTAGACTTTAATAGGAAATACAAGGTCCAGATTCATAAAATGGATCCTACCAGCTGATATTTTATATTTTAAATCACATGCAGATGTTGGAAGCTGAAGTTTCTATAAACCAGATAACTGCTGATTGCTACGTCACCCAGTCCTTACAGCTTTTGGACACAACAGAAGTAGAGGAGAGGTAAGCTGTCAGGCATGTGTGTGTGTGCATGAGGGGGCTAATGCAGTCCAGGCAGGCCTTCCACTGTGTGATCTTGACCAAGGCAGTGCCCTGTGACCATATCAGTGGATAGACTCTCATGGAGTCAGGTGGGGTTTGACTAGATTAGGATGGGGTCTTGTTATGTGGCCATAAAAACCAAGGGGGCACTGTTTCCTATGGTAGGTGAGTGGGATTAGCAGACCAGACTCACTTACCCAGTACAGTTAGCTAATTTTTACCCCAAAGGATTCTTTTTTTTTTTTTTTTTTTTTTAGATTTTATTTTATTATTTTTAGAAAGAGGGGAAGGGAGAGAAGCAGAGAGGGAGAGAGAATCAATGTATGGTTGCGTTTCACCTGCCTCCAGCTACAGACCTGACTGGAGACCTGGTTTGCAACCTGGTTATGTGCCCTGGCTGGGGAATCGAACCTGCGACCTTTGGGTTCGCAGGCCGGCACCTTATCCACTATTCTACCAGCCAGGATTCTTCTGTAGAATATTTTCCTTTGTACCTTCAGCCTCATGAGGTTTTGCTTTTTAAAAAATAATTCTGGTGTTCCTGGCAAGTAGCTTTGTCACAGTGGTGAAAGAAGGGATTTCTCCCTGTGCTGTGTACATGGGGCAGGGGGTCACTCGGCAGTGCCAGTCAAGCTGAGCAGAGTCCTGGTGACAGTAACTGAACCCACTTGCAAAACAGGTACACATGGCAGGCAGAGCCCAGAAGTGTCGTGGCCTGTTGACTCCTTCTCCAAATGTCCTGGTAGGGATGGATTTCCCTCCCCATCACCACCCATGTGCCTCTGCATCCCTCAGCATAACTAAGAAATAGAAAACCTGTTTCTTTCTACCTCTGAAATCATAAATTCAAGCCAGTTTCAGGATGGTCAACTGGTGTTGATTTGATTGGTAGAGCAAAGCATGACTTTCCCCATAATAAATAAAAGGCCTTCTTCTTTTTTTTTTTTTTTTTCTTTTAAAGATTTTATTTATTATTTTTAGAGAGTGGGGAAGGGAGAGAAACAGAGAGGGAGAGAAACATCAATGTATGGTTGCCTTTTTCACCTGCCTCCCACTATAGACCTGGCTGGAAACCTGGTTTGCAACCTCATTATGTGCCCTGGCTGAGAATCAAACCTGCGACCTTTGGGTTTTGCAGGCAGGCGCCTTATCCACTGAGCCACCAGCCAGGGCTAAAAGCCTTCTTTCTTTTTTTTTTAAAGATTTTATTTATTATTTTCAAAGAGAGGGGAAAGGAGAGAGGCAGAGGGGGAGAGAGACATCAATGTATGGTTGCCTTTCACCTGCCTCCGGCCACGGACCTGGCTGGAGACCTGGCTTGCATCCTGGTCATGTGCCCTGGTTGGGGAATTGAACCAGCAACCTTTGGGTTCCCAGGCCGGCACCTTATCCACTGTGCTACCAGCCAGGGCTAAAGGCCCTCTTTTTTATGTGGAGGGTATCACTTACCTGGAAAAGAACTAATTGAGTAGTTGCAGAAAGCATGTTGTTTTTATTGCTGAAATTATATAAAGTATAACACTCAAGTACTAACTATATAGCATTACTTCTACCTACCTGTTCATCTCTTTCCCACCAATCCAGTATATAGTTTTCTTTTCAGCATTTGGCATTATAGGATGTCAAACAGCTTCCATTTGTTTAAGGGAATGATTGCTGTGCTTGCTGGCAAGTACCCAGATCATGTTCCTATATCTTCTGCTAAAAAGTTTTTGGCAACCCCATGCTGCTCCAACTCTGGGTTCCCCATCATGTTTACGTGAATGCTGCTAAAATTTTAAAGAAATGTGTTTTCCTTGTTAATTGTGCATATCAATAAGAAATCTGAGTTTCTGTGATAGTTAAGCTGCGACAGTGATTTTTTTTCTACATGTTCATGCCTGGGTTCTCCACCCATCTGCTTTTCTCAAGACCGGAGTTCATCGTCAAGTTCGCGAAGCTGAAGGCCCGTTGGCAGAGCGCCGTCCGGAGCATGGGGCAGAGGAAGAGCGCGGTCGCGGCGCTGGTGCAGCAGTGGCAGTATTTCACCACCTCTGAGCATTTGCTCCGCTTCCTCATCGACACCAGCCAGCTGCTGGCTGCGATCAAGAGCCAGGACTGCCACCATCTCTACCAAGTCAGAAGCCTCATCCACGAGCTGAAAGTAGGGTAGTGCGTGCACAGTGGTGGTGTGAGGGCCCCAGGGCGGTCATTGTGTGGAAGCTGTTGATTCACTTCTCGTTATGTGTTTTCTATGATCCTGTGGTTCATGTGTGCTCTTTACAGTGGGAGACCAGCTGGCCGGGGTCTGTCGACTTGCAGGGTCAGAAAGCCAGTCTCACTGATCCATTCAGAGCAGCGATGGTCTCTGCAGCTGTGGAGAAGAGTGGGTCAAGGGGGGAAGTTGGGGGTGCTAGATACCCCGACTCAGACTTTTAAGGTACTCAGGAATGTATTCGTTGGCCATTAGTGTGGGAGTTTATGGTGGGATTCTTGCTTACTTATGACGGCAAATTCCTGTAGGCAACAAAGTTTTCCATCAGAAAGTTGCTTGACAGCATAGGACTAGTAATTGGTAGTTCCCAGGGCGTGTTCCCTTGAGCTGGAGGACCACTCTTTAGAGGTACAGCTCAGTGAGACACTCCCCTTCTGAAATGCTGCGCTTTCCTCAGTCATTTACTCAGTGATCTCTGTGTCTGTTTCTGTTCTCAGTGCACGAGGAGAAGACTCCCACTCCTGTGCGGGCAGTCAAATTGATACACAAGACAAGAAAATGCCAGTTTGTCTGATGGGTGGGGGCGATCAGACAAGTTAATAAATTAGAAAATCTCAGATTGCAATAAGGCGTATGTACCTAATTAAAACAGGGTCAGTAATGGAGGTGCTGGGTGGCTACTGTAGACTGTGTGACATTTGAACTGGAACCTGGGCGATGAGAAGGAGCCAGGCAGGCCGAGATCTGGGGAGAGAGTCTCCCAGACAGACGGAATGAATGGCTTTCCCAAATTCCCCACGATGGGAACGAGCTCATCAAAGCAGAGGAGCAGGAAGAGGGTCAGCGGGGCTGGCCTATCGCCGGTGAGGCTGTGGCAGCAGCAACGAACTTGAGAAGCAGGCGGGGAGGAGGGTTTTGTGGGCAAGGTGTGGAAGCTGGAGTGCAGTCTCAATGTAGCAGGAGGCCATGGAAGAGTTCACTTGGCAGGGGGGCAGCAGGATTCTGTTTGTGTATTTTAAAGCCCCTTTGGTGGTTCTGTGGAGGAGCCAAAGGAGAAGCGGGAATCCTGGCCTGTTCCTGGCGGTTGCTGCCTAATAGCCGTCAGTGATTATTCTCCCACGGCTCTGGGGGTTGATGGGCTCAGCAGGGTGATTGGGTCTCCGTCAGACATGGTGGGCTGGCCTCCCCTGAAGGTGCACCTGCTCCCTTGCCTAGCACTTCAGCTGGAAAGACTCAGACACCTAGGGCCTGGAACAGCAGGGGCTCTTGGTTATCATTCCCTGTGGTCCCTCCACATGGAAGCCGCTGGTGGCAGCCTTGTTACATGGATGCTCATGGCTGCAAAGGCACATGCCCCAAGAAAGAGAGATCCAGGGAGAAGCCTTGAAAATCACGTATGTCACTTCCACTGTTTTCTATTAATCACATTTCCACACAGAGTCAAGAGGAGGGGAGAGAGGCACTGCTGCCTGATGACCAGCCACAATTTTGGAAGGACACCTGGGGCAGGGAATGTTTCTGCAGCCTTTTTGTGAAAAATAAAGTCTGACAAATCCAGTTAGGCTATTTAAACAGTCTTGGAGAGTTGTTATGATGGATAAGACAAGGGTGAGCCCTGGTCAGGGTGGCTCAGTTGGTTAGAACATTGTCCCATAGACAGACAGATTCCCAGTCAGGCCACACACCGGTTATGGGTTCGGTCTCCAATCAAGTTGTATGCAGGAGGCAACCAGTGTTCCTCTCAAAACTATTATTTCTCCCTCTCTCTATCTCTTGAATCAAAAATTTTAAAAAGATGAGTGATCACAGTGGAAAAAAGGGATATACTTAAGGTAGCGTTTAGAAGATATGCTAATGGTTTGGATGTGGCACATAAATACCTAAATCAAGATGGTGGGTGGTGGGTCAAGTTAAAAATAAAAACTTGGACACGGATAACAGTGTGGTGATTGGAGGGTAGGAGGATGGGTGAAAGTGGAAGAAAGTGTACAGGAGAGAGATGGTAATGGAAGAAAATATAACAAAGATGAGAAAAATAAATATTAAGTACAAAGATGGCTCTAGGTGTCTGGCTCTAGCATTGTGATGAATCGTGCGCTGCTGACCAAGTCTGGTAAGACTGGAGGAGGAGCAGGTCTTTGGGTAAAATTAAGCTTGCAACGACTTAAGCAAGTCACTCGTTTCCTTTTCTTTTTAGAATAAAGAAATTCATTTTGAGAGATGGCAGCCCACCTATGCACTCACCTTGGAAGCTGGAGAAAAGTTACTGAACACGACTAAAGCAGAAAGCAGAGAGTTTGTAGACAAGAGGATCCGTCAACTCCAGGACAGCTGGAAGGACGCGAAGCTGCAAGTTGGAGAGATGATTCAACATTTCCAGGGCGTTGCAGAGGTAGCCTCCCTGTCTGTATACCTTCCCTCTCGTGACCCTCCTGTGAAGCCCACAGGTAGCATTTTTATTTGCTGTACTGCAATGGGAATGATATTTGGAGTTTTGCAGAGGACCTTGAATCCTACTCCATGAATCATGCCAATTATTTCATGTAAAACAATACTAATCACATTGAAAAAACTCAGTATTTAAGTTTATAAATACGTAAGCTTCTATTTTATATTTGCTGTTACGAAACAGGAAATGTAACATTCCATGGAAGTTCAGTACACAAAGTTAATGTCCCACATGTGACCTGTCCGTGGGTATGTAACATAGGAAAATAAACATAGCGATACTTCCATCTTTTGTTGTCTTCAGAAAACGCCATTTTCCATATACGTTTATTTCACAGATAACTTATGATTATATCTTGAAGAACTCAAAGGTTTTTTGGAGTCATTATTAGGAACATCATTATTATTTTGTTATGCCAAAATTCTAGGTTTTTCTCAAGGACTCTGAGCTGTTTTGAATCTAGGCCCTACACTGCCATGCTCTCGGAGTTCTTGTGTGGTTCTTATGGTTTTCTTCTCTGTATAGTTAATGGGAAGCTGTCTGTTTTTACTTTTTGTTTCTCTGAGCATTCATTCCCACTCTTTAAACTAGTGTGTGTGCGTGTGTGCGTGTGAGAGAGAGAGAAAGAGAGAGAGTTAAAACCAGATAGTCAAGCTTGTCAGAGATGTTTTTCTGAGTCAAGAATAAATATATCCTGAGTTAGGGCCTGAGCATCTCTCCTGTGAATAGAGTACCTGAATTTTCTTTGGTATACAGACTGAGAAATTCATTAACTAGTGAATGTTTGTTGAGCACTTGCCATGTCTATAAAGTGTAGTGCAATTAACGGTTTAGTCAGGGGGATGAGGACTCACATTTTTATTTCTCTCTTTGCTTCCCTGGTTACGTTCTAGAGGTTTGATCTTGCTGGACAAGCAGCCTCCTCTTACATGAGGTGACATCATCATAGAATTGGGCCAACCCAAGTATGTTTAGGCAGCATTTATACTGAGGATTAAAATAGTGATTGATTTTATGTTTGTCTGCCTTTAGTAACCTCAGGAGTTAGAAACTTAACCCTAACGAGTCAACTGTAAACACCCTGAACTTGAAAACGCAGGCCACTGTTGGCTTGGTAATGCAAGGTTCAGGGGAAAAATAATGGTGCGGAAGGACAGCGCTGGGGATAGTGGTGGAGGCCCTTAGGCCACCTCTTGACTAAGGCGCTTCTAACCTCACATCCTTGCTGGTCAGTTTTCTCAGTTTTCATATTTTAAAAGCGATGATACTAATACTTGCCCTGTCTATCTACTAAGGTTATTACAGTAAGACAGTGAAGCTGAAAATACTTTGGAAGCATTAAAGTGCTTTAAGCAGCAGGTGCTATTGCCCTGCTGAGAAGTGGGGAATGAGTGACGGGGAAAGGGCTGCCCAAGCCACAAAGCCAAACTGCTTCTAGAAAGGGGAAGAAGCCGAAAAAGCGGTTGGGGCTCTCAATGGAATGGTGCCACTGGAGCACATGCCTGAGACTGCAAATGCTGAAGATGAATCCTTATAGTCACCTTTTAAATGTGAACTTCTCCAAAATTAAAATAGGAATAAGGTTACATATATGGATCCAGTGTTACGGGGAGGGTGGAAAAAAACACAGTTGACTCTTAAACTGCCCAGGTCCACCCATTGTTTTCAGTAATATAGGAGGCCCTCTTTATCCCTGGGTTTTACATCTGTGGATTCAACCAACTGCAAATTGAAAACTATTTTTAATCTGTGGTTGGGAATCTGTGGCTGTGGAGTGTCAACTGAATGAATAGATGGCTATAGTTGGCTACACAAGGTCACTCATGTTTGCACTTGCATTAGCTTTTGTATAAAATTGCCAGTCAACCATGTGTTAAGTTATATTGGGATTTTCAACCCCACTGGGTTGGTGCCCCTAACCTTCAGTCGCCACCACCATCCCTACCATCCTGTGTCATTCAAGGGTCAACTGTATTTTCAAACAAGCCAGCCAACCCAGTATTTGAAAGGAACTGGGTCTCTGTGTGATTTCCAAAAACCCACTGAGCAGAGCAATTACACGGATGAGATAAGTTATTCTGGTTCTGTAACTCATTCTTAAATAGCAGGCTACTTACCATTTTAATACTGTTTTCAAATAGACCTGGGAGCAGTGTGAGAAGAAAATCAAAGAACTGAAAAGCAGGCTGCATGTTTTAAAGGCACAAAGTAAAGCACCTCTTCCAGAACCGCATGAGGACCTCCAGAAAGAGAAAGAGCTGGTTAAGGTATGGTAGTGTCCAAGAGAGTTGCCTCCCTGTTTTCTCACAAGTTGGTTTGTTTGCCTTTCCATTTCCATGTTGAACCAAGTTTTCATGGGCAATTGGAAAACATTTTTCCTTTGGTTTAGCTAACAAAGCATCCTGGTGTCTAAAGGAATTATAATCCATACTTTTTGAGATCCATAAATGACAATGAGAGACTTTTGCAGAAATTCACTTAGAGCCTTGGGAGTTTTCTTCTTGGGTCTCCTATCTGGTTCTCTGTTAAAAAAGATGTGGCCTCTGGGATAACATTGAAAGCTGTCCACTTATCAAATGACCTTGTCTTTGAAATGAGAGTAAAATGTGACTAAAGAATCCATTTTTAAAAGCCAACAGGTTGAGTTTTTTGCTCCATTATAACATTTTATAATACACTCCAAACTGTATTCTGCCTAATTAATATCACACTAGCAAAAAAATACTGCATCTGTTAGGCCTCTGCAGACAGAACAAATTTATGGATGGGAACTTGCATTGATAAAATTCCCAGGTCAGGAACTTCTGTGTCTCTTCCCTGTTTGCAGGTTTGATGTTTAAAAGATATTAAAGCCAGTTGAAACATTTTTTTTTTTTTTTGGTTGGTTGGTTGATATTTTTTCCTTTGATGGCTTCAACTGAATTGAAAAAATGAAGGCATATTTGAGCTGTCTTCCTCCCTGCATCTTTTTTTCTCATTGTAAATTTTTTTTTTAATTTTATTGTTGTTGTATTATATCCATCCCCTTTTTGCTCCCCTCTGTCCCCCTCCCCACCCCTCCATTCCCCCCAAAGTCAATCCCCCCTGTTGTCCATGTCCATGGTTCCTTTATACTAGGTTCTTGTCTAAGCTGCTCCCCTATCTTGCTTCTGCCTCCCCCCTCCCCCCAACCCCCTTCCCCCTGACCACTGAAGGCCTATTCACTGTATTCATATACTTGGTTCTGTTTTGCTTGTTGTTAGTTTTGCTCATTATTGTCCCATACTGGGTGAGATCATATGATACTTGTCCTTCACGGACTGGCTTATTTCACTAAGCATAATACTCTCCAATGCCATCCATGTTGTTGCAAAGGGTACAAGTTCCTCTTTCTTTCTGCTATATAAAATTCCATTGTGTAAATGTACCAAAGTTTTTTGATTCAATCATCCACTGATGGGCACTTAGGCTGTTTCCAGCACTTGGCTATTGTAAATAGTGCCACTATGAACATAGGTGTACATAGGTTCTTATGAATTGGTGTTTCAGGATTCTTTGGGTATAGTCCAAGTAGTGGAATTGCTGGATCAAAAGGCAGTTCCATTTTTAGTTTTAAATATTTCTAAAAAGCAAAATATTTTTAACCTAACAATCATCTGAAGAACTGCCATGAAACTATCTCTCATCTGAAAAGTAAAACATTATAAATACAAGTTTAGTATTTATACTGTTATCCCTCTGCAGCCCACTTCTTTATCATTTTACTACATGTCTGTAGTTCTCAGTGAAATATAGAAGTACTATTTTTATTTTTAAACTTTACATGAGCAATACCATACTATATAACACATATAATACAACCTTTTCCATTATGATTTTGAGTCATCAGTGTTGATACCTATAACTCATTCATTCTCACTGCTATGTTGTATGCAATATAACAATATAAAACAGTTTATTCCTTCTCCAGTCACTTGGTATTGTCAACATTTTTATACTTTTGATCATCTGATAGGTGTGAGATGGTATATTTTTATAGTTTAATTATTAGTAAGTTGAACATTTTTTCAGGCTTATTGTCCCTTCACATTTGCCTTTTATGAACTACCAATTTATATCCTTTACTCAGTTTTCTGTTGTGCTGTTTGCCTTTTTCTTATTGATTTGAAATAGTCACTTATTTATTTTAGGTAATTCTCCTGTTGAGTATAAGTATTGCAAATGTCTTCTCCCATCCAACAGCTTCTTTTTTGTACTTTTTCATGGTGTCAATGGCTAGGAAAAAAAGGACTTGTTATTTTATTATAGGTGAACTCATCATGATCTTTATTTATGATTTGTTTTGTTTCTTTTGTGAAGTTTCCATACTAAAGTCATAAAGTTTAGACTCAGCATTTTCTTCTGGAAGTTTCACGTTTTGCTCTCTGATTTACATCTTTATTCATTGAAGAATTAAATTTTGTGTACCTTTGGAGTTAAAGATCCAATTTTTAAAAATTATTCACATGGACAATCAGTTGGCTTAACGCCTGTTTATTAAATAGTCCAGGGTCAAATGTCGTGTTTTCCACCTACACATGACTTCTGTCTTGGTTTTCTGTTCCATTGGTCTTTGGATCTCAGCTTCTGTATCAGATCCCCATCTCAGGCGTGAAATGTACCCATACCTTGTCCTACCACCTTAGTGTGGATGTCCTTGGGTCTTTGATCTTCCACAGCTTTTAGAAGCAGTTTGTCAAACTGGGAGAAGTCCGATGAGTTTTAATGGAATACTATTGAATTGGTAGATTAATTTGGGAAATAAAATACCATCTTTTTGGCATTGAGTACTCCTATTCCTGAATATGGCATGTTTCTCCCTGTAGTCACATTCAGTAATGGTTCATAATTTTCTTCATAGAGTATATTGTGCATCTTTTGTTAGATTTACTTCTTGGTGTATTTTTGAAGCTATTGAAAATACTGAAAATTTTGCCTTTTTCTAATCCTATTTATCACAGGTGCCTAGAAATATCCAACTATCTTGCTAAACTCTTCTGTTAATTTCAATAATTTGTATATATGTTCCTTTGGATGTCTGTGTCAATAGTCACTATTTGTGGGAAATGGCCCTTTTTGTTTGTTTGTTTCTTCCTTTTAACTATATATATATATACATTCCTGTCCTTTCTGCACTGGACATTACTTCCAGAACAATGCTGAGCAGAAGCAGTGAGGCTCTTTTGTGTTAATCCTGATTTTAAAAAGAATTATTCTGAAATTTCACCCTTAAGTAAATATGCCAGTGATGCCTTTATTAGATTAAGGTTCCTAGCTACTCCTCATTTCTGATTAAGATGTAATTTCTAATCTCCACACAACCTTTAAAAAAAATTATCCAGACCATTTTATTAAACTTTTTGTCACAAATGATGAAATCATACCGAGTGTAGCCTTTAGAACTCTGAAAATCAATCAGAATGAACTCATTTTCATAGTTGTCAACTCTAGGGCTTACTTCCCATATAAACAAGTTGTTGTTTCAGATACCTATTGATAGGTGTTCATGGAGACCCTTAAATTGTGCCAAATTAGGAAAAACTGTGAGCACAATCTAAATAACCCTTGAGTGTTCTGGCAGTTTCCTTCTACTCTCCGTCCCCACTCCACCCCCACCCTTGCTATGAAAGTAATTTTCTTGATTTCAAGTCCTAGAATTCAAAAAGTTTAAGTTGACAGATAATTCATTTAAAAAAAATAAAGTTCCCAGGGCCAGAGGAAATTTTCTGCTAACCAATCTCTGCTATTACAGAACAATTTTTTTTCTTCCATTATATTTCATTTTCCTTTTGAAAGTTAACCAAAATAATTCTTTTTGAACAGAAGCTGTTGTTCTAGGATTGCCACAGTAGCCACAGTGCGCCTCTTAGGTGTTTTTAAAAGTGAAAAATCACACTTTATACATTTCTGAAACAGTTTCAGAGTTATGTGTGTGTGTGTGTGTGGTTGGTTGGTGCTTTCTTCAGAATAAAGAAAAAGACCGGCATGACTTTAAAGTAGAATGAATTCTATGAAATCTGAACTACTTGAGAAAATACAAATAGAGGTAGAAAAGACTTTTCTTTTGAGAAAAAGCTGGTGGAGGGCTGGCCAGCCCCAGCTGCGACCCCCAACCCGGGCTGTTGCTGCTTTAGAAGGTCCCGCCCCCTTCTCAGCCTCCCCTCCCCCAGAGTCCTATCAAAGGATTAGCCTGCAGGTTTGGAAACAGCAGCAGTTTGAGTTGGTTTGTTGTGGGTTGTTTTCCTCCCTCTTGTGTGTAAATGCAGGAACTCGAGAAGTCTTTGGCTAACTGGACCGAGAACTTGCAAGAACTTCACACTATGAGAACCGACTTAGCCCAGCACCTTCTGGCGGAGGACGTGATGGTTTTGAAGGAGCAGATAGAGCACTTGCACAGACAATGGGAGGACCTCTGCCTAAGAGTAAGTCAATTAACTGCGGGCAATGGCTGTTCCGAGTTTATTGAAACGTCTCAGAAGGCGAGACAAAGTGGAACGGAGCTTAATTTCACTGAATCCGAGGCCCCTTTCAGTTGGAGCCCTGCTGGCTGCAGTTCCTATAGGAGGCAGCACCGCTGTTAGTGGAGTTGACCCTTTGTTTCTCCAGCACTCAGTGCTGACACTTGGCACATTTTTAATGAGCCTTTTAGAAAAATTAATGTTAACGTCTTGGGGGGTATTGCAGTTATGATCAGCTGTGTGGGCTGCGCTCTCTGTCTTGTGCAAATGACAAACCCTAATCTGTATATCAGAATCAGGACCCAGTGAAGGGATCACAGCCGGACTTACAGCAGAATCAGTGCAGCACTTCTGGGCCAAGTCACACGTAATGCTTCACACCAGCGAGTTTTATCTGAGAACTATGCGTTCACATGTGATCCAGTGTCCACCCAAGTTAGCTTGTGTGTAAAACACTAAAAGAACTTATCTACTACCCTTCGTAGCTCTGTGGCTCGCTGCTGATTCACAATTGGTTTGTGGTTAGGGTGTTATTCTCCAGTACGTGTTTGTGTTTGTGATGGGATCCTTAGGAATTAAAGGGCTCAAATGGAGCTTTGTTTTAAGAACATGTAACGCCAAGAAACAAAGTCTGAACTCTCATTTTTGTGAATGATAATGTATTTTAAGAGTTGAAATTCACGCACTTGAACGCATGTTAATAAAGTAAAAACGTTTGCCCTTCTGGATTTTAGTACTTTATATTCATAACCTACCTTACTTCTCACTGTCCTTTTAGAATTTTTATTCAACTTTTCTACAAAGAAAATTTTTTTTTTTTAAATGTGAAAAGTGCCCTGAAAAGTAAGAAGCTGAGCCTGGGGTCCAGATGTTCCTAATTGCTGCCATTCTGAAGCCTACCGAAATGAGGCCGTGCAAAATGCCAAGATTTTTTAAAGCTAAGATAAATGGGTGCCCTGAGGAACAGAAGCACAAAACTTGGTTTTGGGGAGCTAGTTCTTTGTCTTTTTAGCACACTTGGTTGCGTTGGGTGTACAAGCGTTAGACCTTTCCTGCCTCACTCTGAGAAGAGCAGAAGTGTTTTTGTGCAAAGCAGGAACTTCCCTGGGAGTTCCACCTTAGTTCCCCTCTGGGAAGCTTTGCCAAAAGAACTCCTTAGTGGCCCCTTTAAACTCTAATATTCAAAAGGCATTTTAACACCGGAGAAGAGGTTCTGCTTTTTTTTGTTTTTTTTTTTTTTACATTTAGAAAAGCTGATATCATTCTTTTAAATTTATAATTATTGACAACATAAATGTGAGCCCTGGGAGGAGGAAGACCTTTTGCTAACACCAGCACAGGGGTTGCTGATGCAGAAGGGAGTAATGGGTGTCCAGCCGCCTGCTGGCTGCAGACTGGGATCTGTCCCATTTCCATGGTTCTATCCAGAGGGTTCGTACCACTAGGGGAAGGTGAATTAAGTGAGTGATATGGGTTGCTTCTTTCTTAACCTTATTTTGTTTTGTTTTGTTTTTGTGTTGAAAATACTTGTACAATGCTAGACTGTTTAAATGACTTTCATTTTAATGGTCCACTTGCATTACAAATATTAGATTTATAATTTGATCTGTATTATCGGTTTTCATGTTTAGTTAAATAGGCATAACATTGTCCTGAAGTAAGTATCAAGACTTTATCAATTTTTTTTAAGGTTGTATTTATTATTTTCAGAGAGAGGGAAAAGGAGGAAGGCACAGAGGGAGAGAGACATCAATGTATGGTTGCCTTTCACCTGCCTCCAGCTAAGGACCTGGCTGGAGACCTGGCTTGCAACCTGGTTATGTGCCCTGGCTGGGAATCGAACCAGAGACTTTGGGGTTCACAGGCCAGCGCCTTATCCACTGTGCCACTAGCCAGGGCTATCAGTTTTTTTAAAGGGGAAAGAATTTGGGTAATAAAGTTACAAATTAGCAGGTACCAAGCTTTCAATAAATGTATATTTAAAGAATAGAAACAGAAGAAATCTAAGTGATGCTTAATGTATTCATCTAACCTTTTCTGTTAATTTTTACTATAACCTGATAACATGGGATAAAACTGAATCCCTTTGGTTGGTGGTCGGTTACAATTCAGATACATTCTTTTTTTTTTTTCCCCTCTGGGCAGTCATCTGACTTATAAAAAGATGTAACAAATATTAAAATGATACAAAATATCGTTTTTCAAAACATCAAAAAGTGAGTATTTAAGGATACTCAGCTCATCACAGAGCAAATGAGTGGAGCAATAATAACTCATTGTGTAACATGGGTGACGGACCAGCCATCCCTGGATTAGGCACCGGGTTTGGACGGCGGAGGATGCAAGAAAAAGAGAAGGGAGAAAGTTGGGGTCGGAGGCTCGCCCAAGCCACGAGTCCCGTTTGTTAATCACACTAAACTTATATGCAAGTATTACTGGCACCTGCTCAACTGAAACCAGGAAGCTAAGCTAGCTGCAGAGAACAAGGCATGGCACACTCTCTGCTTTCCATGCTTCATGGGCTACAGGGTAAACACACTGGGCTGACTCCCTATACACAGGGTCCGTTCCGAGTCCACCTGGCACTAGGGCTGGCCTTGCCAAACACCCGTTTCTGCCAGCTGGGCCTTGCCAAGCAGACTAGCAGTCCCTAACAGGTCTAATAACCTGGCAACAGAGAAAGTCAACAGAAGGAAAGCAGAGGAACTTTGTCTTGTAAGTTTAGAACTGAGAAGCTCCATAATCATCTGCCATCGCTCAATGTTCTTGTACCTAAGGTTAGAAATGTACATGATGGGAACTCCAGGTATCTTGGGTCCACTGTGGCCCCAGTGTAACACTTGTGCTGAGTTACAAGTATTGTGCCTTATCCACTGAGCCACCAGCCAGGGCTTCTATCCTTTTCTTTATTAGAAACTCTCATTAGGGATCAAAATTCACTTCTACCTGGCTGGTGGCTCAGTGGATAAGGTGACAGCCTACGAACCCAAAGTCGCTGGTTCAATTCCCAGCCAGGGCACATAATCAGGTTGCAAGCCAGGTCTCCAGCCAGGTCCGTAGCTGGAGGCAGGTGAAAGGCAACCATACATTGATGTCTCCCTCCCTCTCTGCCTCTCTCCCTTGCCCTCTTTCTAAAAATAATAAATAAAATCTTTAAAAAAAAAATCCACTTCTAAGGACTGGTTAAACAGGCCGACATTGATCTTCTGAGGACTCGGATGCTTCAGCAGTAGGGAGGGGAAAGATACCTCCATGTGCCTTTTATAAAGGGAGTTTCTGATCTCTCAGACTAAGCATTCGCTTCATGGTCGCGTATTTCCTTGTTTTCTTTTGCTTCCCCATGTTCACTCAGGTACGTTCTTTATATTGTTGCTGTTTATGACATTTATCAAAGAGTCAAAAAAAAAAATTCTGTTGTTAAACCCTAGACGTTTAAGAGGCAATATAACTTAAAATAACTTAAGGCAATAGAACTACTGATCAAAGTGAATGAAATTCATAGTCCTTTTGCTGGGGGGAACGGGCAGGACCGCTTTCCTTCCTGCCTGGACACAGCTGCCAACTGCATTTTCATCTCCAGGTGGCTGTACGCAAACAGGAGATTGAAGACAGGCTCAATTCATGGATCGTGTTCAATGAAAAAAATAAAGAGTTGTGTGCGTGGCTGGTGCAGATGGAAAACAAAGTCCTACAGACAACAGATATTAGCATCGAAGAAATGATTGAGAAGTTACAGAAGGTAAGCCGCAGGGATGCAGTTGCTGCTCCCAGGAGCGCCCCTGCCCTCCTGACTTCCAGGGGCAAAATGCTGTATTAGGTTTCCAATACCCTGTTAGAAATTGGAAGGGACTTTTCTCGCTCTTTCTATTCTCAGGAAAAGAAAGAGGTGGTAGGAGTGCCAGAGAGAGGAAGTGTGGGGCTGCTGCAGGGTGGGCTCGGTGCTGTGTGCCTGGGGACCAGGCCCTCGCAGGAAGTCAGGCCAGAGAAGGGCCCGGAATCCCCTTAAGCATCTGTTTACACCCCAAGGGAGCTACGTCTTTTTTAGGCGTGATTATCACAGGGTTCCCTTTGCCAAAGCGGGGAGGCCCATAGCACTGGATTTCATCATTTTGAAACAGCTGCCAATCCCCACCAAAAAAGTTCTTGCCACTCAGGGAAACTCTTTATTTACTAGCGTTAGGCTAATTTAGTTAAACTTGTAGGTTAGATAAGAAACCTGAGGGGAAACCAGGGCTGTTCAATGAAGAAAGTAGCCACTGCCTCACATGTTACACCTGTGCGGAGTGGGCCTTGTTTGACTTGTTAGCCACGCCCTGAAGGGTTGTGTTAACAGGTGTGAGAAGTTTTTAATTTATTTTTAAAAAGTTAGCCACACCCTAAAGGGTTGTGTTAACAGGTGTGAGACGTTTTTAATTTATTAAAAAAAAAAAACAAACCATTTTTCGAGGGGCAACTGTGTGCATTGGCCGGCACAGAAGTGAAATCTTGGGCAGGGACTGAGGCTTTGTTTTGGTGCCTTTGCCAGGACTGCATGGAAGAAATAAACCTGTTCAGTGAAAACAAGTTACAGTTAAAGCAAATGGGGGAGCAGCTGGCCAAGGCCAGCAGCAAGCCCAGAGCCGCCGAGATCCATGACAAGCTCAGTAAAATCAACGGCCGCTGGCAGCACCTTTTTGACGTCATTGGCTCCAGGTGAGAACCAGCCTAGAGGATGATTCCCCTTCTCTAGGTACCATGAAGTGGTCACTGCACAGACATAGAACTTGAGCCCAGCATAACACCAAGGTAACCCAGCGGTTTTATAAACTTACACATAGAGGCAGCGTGTGGTCAGAAATGAGCAGCCAGTCTTGTTTCAACAATATAGAAAGATTAGATTTCTTGCCCTGGCTGATGGCAAAGTGGATAAGGTGCCGGCCTGCGAACCCAAAGGTCGCTGGTTTGCTTCCCAGCCAGGGCAACATAACCAGGTTGCAAACCAGGTCTCCAGCCAGGTCTGTAGCTGGAGGCAGGTGAAATGCAACCGTACATTGCTCTCTCTCTCCCTCTTTGCCTTTCTCCCTTTCCCTCTCTCTGAAAAATAATAAATAAAAATCTTTTTTAAAAATATAAATAAATTTTTAAAAAAAAGAAAGATTAGATTTCAGTGTATCCCACTTTCATCATTTTTTGTTGGGTTTTTTCTCTCTCTCTAGCTTAAAATTTCACATGGATTAGATTAAGGTTGAATGAGTGTTAGAAGCTTCAGTTAGAAAGAAATGCTTGCTCTGCTTTCTTTAGAACCTGCGTATCCTGCAGATGAAATCACACTTTCCGGTTCCTGTTTGTGGGTGGCCGGTGCAGGTAGCTGAAGGGATGGGCCTGATTTCTAGATGCTGGTCTGGAGGTCCCCAACTGTCCCCAAGACAGGGCCTTGATGCACCTGAGATAGAGATCTTCCTTGGGTGCCAGGCGTGCCAAGTTGCCCGGTGGGCATCAGGTCCTCAGGTGGGGCCTCAGGAGGCATGGCTGTGACTACAGATCAAAGCTGTGCTCCCCGGAGCAGCCCTGTCAGAAACTAGACTGATCATTTTCTTACAAAATGATGGGTGATGATGCCGCTTGAAGCTTTTCAGTGTTTTCTGCTTTCAAATTCTGTCTCCAAAGACAGGCCCCACCCAAAATGTTTGTTTCGTTTTGTTCTGTTTTGTGTTGTTCATGGCAACCTGATAGACAAAAATCAGTCACTCAGCTTAGTTGTGGGACCCCTGGCCAAGTGAGGCTTTTACGTTTGACCACACATACAGTGTGGAACACACAGGAGAACCTGTAAGGTGATGCAAGTTTTGGGGCGTGGTGAAAATAAGATAGTCTTCTTATTTTGGCATTTCCTCTACCTCAGTCTTTACAGTAAAACCATAAGTGAACCTGCGAGCAAAGGCACCAGGCTGTGTGCTGTGAGAATTACAGGAAGTAAGATGAGTCGATTATGTAAATAGGAGCGACATCTGAGCAGCTGCAGTCGAATGGTTTGAAGGCTCAGATCTCATCTTCCTGGAGAGGGGGTGGGGGTCAGGAGGAACCTCATCTGAGAGCAGTGTTCCCAGATGGCCGTGCGTGAGGAATGCGGACTTGGGATTCTTGAGGATCACTAGTGGCAGAGAGAGACAGGTATGTCGGGAGCAAGAAGGTACAAGGGTTGAGCCTTGTGGAAGTAGTTGAGGAAGTGACGAGGCTCCGCTGATGTGGGGGATGAAGCTACAAAGGTGGGTTGGGGCCAAGTCCTAGAAGACCTTAAATCTCAACTTAAGTCTTGTCCTCAGTCAAGTCCGAATCACTGGTGGGTTTTTAGCAGCAGAGGGTCTGCTGAAGACACATAGTAGGGGGATTTGGCTGGCAGTCTAAGCAGAGCTAAATCCAGCTTTTTTCTACCTCCAGTTTAAAACAAACACATCTATGGAAATCCATGGTGGTAACCCAAGTAAGGCTTGAGAGCGCAGGTTTGGAGCCCATGCCAACTATATCATGGACAATGATTGCTCATCATGGAACTTTGAGTAGTGATTTAATCTTTCTAACCCTCCGTTTCCAAATCTTTATAATGTGCCCACCAGCACTGTTCACATCAGAGACCACTGTGAGGACAAATAGCATGTGTCTTGGCACCTGTGGGATCCAGCATTTTTGAGTGCTTATCACTGTTTTTCCCTAGACAGTGACTAAAGAACATGTTTGTTGGGGAGAAGAGGATTCCCTCAGTTATAGCTAATAGTGAAACAGACCTTTTTCCCATGAGACTAGTGTTTTCGACTCATTTCCAGCGCTTAGAACAGGGCTTCAAATATTGGTTGAAATGAGGGACAGTTTCAGTGCATAAGAATAAGGTCATTTCTGTTGGGTAAATTGTGTGTAATGTGTCTTTGTTGACATTGTCTTTACATTTACCTGGGTACCTGGCACGAACCGAGGGTGGCATCGTACCTGTTCACAGACTGTACTTCCTGTGGACTATAGAAATAGTCCATTCTTAGTTATTCATGCTTTGGGGTTATCACTTCAGAGTTTCGTTGCTTTTCTCTCTCCTCTCAGGCAGCCTCTCTTCAGCCAATTCCTTGCTGAGAAAGAGGAGAAAACAAAAACAAAACAGGTGACATTTCAGTGGTCTTTTTTAGAAGGAGCAATTGGCAAAATAAGGAGTCGAAATAATGGCAAGTGTATTGCCTGCCAGCTATGTTCTTAAGTGTGCTTTCATCGATGATTTCATTTAATTTTCATTGTAATTCTGAAAGGTAGATACCATTATCTCATTTTACAGATGATGAAATTGAGGCACTGAAGTTAAATAACATTCCCCCTGTTATAGCCAGTACGTGAGGCAACCAGGATACCAACTCAGGCAGCTGTTTCACCTCCGTTACCTGGACCCTTCTAGTTTGTCACATTGACATGAACTGAATCCCTTCAAAACTAAGTCACTAGGGCCCTGGCCGGTGTGGCTCAGTTGGTTTGGAGCATCATCTGTGACCAAAAGGTTGCATGTTTAATCCCCAGTCCAAGTATATTTGGGAGGCAACCAATCTATGCATCTCTCTTGCATCAGTGTTTTTTTTTTCCTCTCCTTCCCTTTCTCCCTAAAAGCAATGGAAAAGGGAAAAAAACAAAAACAAACACTTAAGCAACTAGGGCTAGAATAACTTGGCTTCCCTAAAGCAAAGTCAGGCTGAGACAGATTGGCTGAGAGTCTAGGAAACCCTTGGATGAATCTGTAGATTGAGGCCGCAAGCCTGGGCCTGCCTTACATGGGCCTCACATAGAATCAGCTCCATATCTGATCTCTGCTACTAATCATATTGTCATCAGGGAAGTTGGAGAAGGCTGCAGAATTTAGATTGGAATGGTACCTCCAGGTACACTAATGGCCTCACCCAGAGAATCCTGGACACCATTGAACCTTTTCCATCCTGCTCACATCTTCACTCCTGTGGCAGGGGACATTTCCTATTAAAAACTGATAAGAGAGAGACTGTACACAAGTACCCCTCCTTATGACTTCAGGATTTTAACTATAAGCCTTTCACTTAAAGTTACGAATGGTATTCAGAAACCCAAGACCTCAATAAATCAGGTTTATTGAAGGGGGGTTGGGAGGGGGAAGACCTGTTGTTTCAGGTTCATTCTCAGCAAAACGGAGGTAAATTACAGGCTTACTTAAATGCACATTAAATTTCTGATCATTTTGGGCAGTAGACTCCATTATGGGATGAATAGGAGAAGAAATCAGTGTTTATTTTTAAGGGCCAGGCTTCTCCTATATACATGCATGATGCAGCATGGCAAGGTCAGTATTCTCCCGTTTACAAAGAGGAACAGTGCAGCTCAGAGACCATGAATTACTGACTCAAGGGCCCCGTCAATTCTACACAGAGCCAGGTGGAGTGACAGTCCGTCTGTCCCATGCATCCAAAGACCACTTGGCTTTTAAAGGTAGTTTATCAGAACTTTGGTAAAACCAAGAACTCAACATAGAATTTCCCATTTATTACAAAGTGATGGTTCTCAAACATGTATCAGAATCCCTAGAGGGCTCATGAAAACATGAGCTGCTGACCCCCGCCCCCAGAGCTCCTGATTCTAGAGATCTAGGTGAGGCCAAGGATGTGCACAGCTATCAAGTGCCTCGGTGTTGCCGATGGTCACCGATCTGGGGAACACAGACCAGCAGGGTGAAAGGACATGGCACTGCACCGAGTCAGACATCCTGGACCTGCCACTGACTGTGAACAAGTCTTTTTGGCCTCTGTGTATCTCAATTTCCTTGTTGATCAACCATATGCAAGATCCTGGATTTAAAAAAAAAAACACCAGGACAACTATGGCTCCTTCCAGGCATACAGTGGTGGCCTCTGGTGAGGTTAGCATGGCTAGACAGAGTGAGGCAGAATTAGGTTTACAGCTGTCCCTATGGAAAATAGTACAATAATAAGCGATCAGACAATAATAAAGTCTGTTTCATGTACTCAAAACTGTAAACCTACTTTTGCCCAACCCTGTATATAGATAAATGGTGGGGAGGGGCTTAGGCCCAAACAAACGTTTTTCCTCTGCTAGTAAAGGGTTCTTCGGTTTCTATAAAATCTTTAAGGCAAAGAACCTGAAGGACACACCTTCCTAAATAACCAAGCGACCCAACAGGGTTGCAGGGAGCCTAAGTCAGCCTGCTGCTGATTCCTCGCGGAAGGATTCACGGGCCCCCACGTGGGTGTTGGTGTCCTCGGATGGGCTCTCCATCGGAACCGCTGTGGTAGCGTTTAGCCCTCATTGGGCTGCTGCTACATCTGTGACAGCTAAACTCTCAGAAAACACGCTATTCGTTCCATCAACAGAAAGGCCCATTGAAGCACTCTTTACATGTGGTTGTTCCAAAACTGAGTCTGACGTGATGACATGAAATACTAATTATAAGCCACCATGCTTCTTGGACAGATTAAGTGAAGAGTTAAACATTTTTTTAAATTGCAGCTATTAGTTCCTCCTCCTCTTCCCCATGTTTCCTTAGGTAGCATCTTTGAAAAGCAACCCAGCATGCACATTGCTTTGCGATTTGAAAAAAAAAAAAAAAGAAATAGAAAGCAAGACCTTAATGCTGAATAGACAACTAAATTACAGAAGCTGTTTTTCAGAACTAGCAACACGTGCAGTCCTCTGTTTTGGAGGAAGCTAGGTTACCTGTTAACATAGGCACAGGGCTTTGGATGTTGGACAAAGAGGTAGAGTTGACTTGATTCAGCCCACACAGACCAAAACTCCGAAAAGAGGGTCCCCAGCCACTGTCCCTTTAGCGTGACAGACACCAGAAGATGCAGCCCAACATCATCTCACCTCTATCTACTCTTAATTTCAAAATCCTGGTAGATCAGCACCTTAAAAACTCACCTACTTCTGTTCCCCAGAATTCCCTCCAGTTATTAATCAAGGCCTGAGCTACGTCCTGTGAAGCAGTCCTGCATCTTGCATCTTTAGTGAGTCACACTGGTGTTTTTTCTTGGTGGACCCTCTTCAGAGACACGGAGGGGAGAGGGCTGATTATGAACATGCTTCCTAGTAGCATGACTAGAATGATCTAGTCAAAGCTTTCAGTGCCCAGAACAGCGAGACAGCTAAGGGAAGAGACAGAACCCCGCATGTGTAGTTTGCTTACCTGTTGACATTGGCATCTTTGGTGATTCTAATTTTCTTTTTGTGTATCTCAGTCTCCTAAATGTTCATTATCTGTAAAAGGACATAGGACCTTTCTTTTTGTGGAAGAAAAAAATGATACAAATGTTACCTTTTTCCTAATTTCTCTTGGATAGTAGCATTATTGATAGACTTGACAATGTTAAGTCAATGTTATGATGAAGGGGCTTACACATACTAGTTAGTGTATGGTTCCTTCCTATTTAGACTAGGTAGCTCTCTCACTGTTGAAAGGATCATGACTGTGAAAAAACTTTAACAAAGCGTAATTTTCACATTTAAGGTACCAACCTGAAAGCCCACTGTTTTTATAATAGTAGCAATTAAAATGCTGTCATTTAAACTCAGCAGTTATTACCATGGCAACTGTGTTAGACTGTTTCTCATTTCTTGCAAAATGGGCAGGGAGATGTGTGCTTTCTTACACTGATAAAGATTTTTGTTGCTCTCCCTTTATCAGTATTTTCTCAAGTTCGTTTTGGAAGACCAAACAATGCTGCTACTCATAAAGTCCACTTGCTCTGGTCTTAGCAGTTTGCCCGATCCAGTGCGACTGGGTTTAGAGATTTTAGCACAGGGAGAGCCAGATATGAGTGAGGTCAGCCTCCTGCCTTTCCTTTTCCCATCAGTCCCATCGTTCCACCTCTGGCCCAGGTGTCTGCTACCCCCAGACCTGCAGAAACGCCTTCTTGCGGGTTGGGGAGCATCCCCAGGGAGACGCAGCCATCACTGATAAGGTCAATGGACGGTCAGTAGCCTGTGTCCAACGTCAGGCAGGTCCAGTGTACTCATCCTTGAGCCAGGTCCCAGGGACAGCCAAGCATGTGGGCACAAGTTAGTCAGATGCGTCACAATTGTTTCCAAATCTGCACTCCTTTCACCAGTCTAGAAAGTGCTTGCTGTGTTTCAAGGTAAGGACTGTAACAGTGACTGCATGTTGGGCTTTAAGGAGAAATGATTGATATCTAGTCTCAAGCTAAGGCTGGCACCAAGCCTGAAAGAGGCTGGATATAAACCCAGACGCTCCAGTCAGCAGGGCCACTCAGGGTCACCCAGAGAACCGCAGTTGGGAACACGGAGGAATTTCTAGATCCATTATGAAGCACTTGCAAGAAAACTGCAAAATTCCTTCCTCTGCAAAGTCTTGTGCTCCATTTATACTACAAGAAATCGTTTTTTCTGCAAAAAGCAGAGGAATGAACTAAATGAACGCGGCCCTTCCTAAGCCAGGATGTAGGGAACTAAAAAACAAGCAGGGCAGAACCCCCCCCCCCATTACCCCCACCCAGGGAGATTTCTTTAGGAGGCTGGGAGGAAGGCGTTCCTGTAGGGCTCAGGGGCTTCAGATTTCACCGTTTCTTTGAAACCTGGAGCAGAGAAATTTAATTTGACAAAAACAGAAATCCTCTTGTCCAAGCCCCAATCTAAAATGTTTCTTCTCTGGGTTTATAGCACTCCATAAATAACCCACAGCCCGGCTAGCCCTGTGACTTGCCTCCCGCAGCACTGCAATCCTGCAGCATCAGAACAAAGGCTGTGTGTGTCCAGAGCCCAGATATGTGTCTACTGGAAGGGAGAAAACCGAGATTAAATATTGCACGTAGCAGAGAAGCAGGTCTCTTCCTTTCCTGAGGGCATTGCTTTGTGGCTGCGAGGGAGGGAGGGCGGCCGGTGCAAGATGCTGAACCAGTGAATGGAGAGGCCTCGGGCCGGGGGAGGGGCTGTGTGGTCCCCGGGAGGTGGAGGTGCAGCCTGGAACTTGGAGCTCTCGGCAGCATCGGGAATGGTTTTTTTTCTCATCCACAGTAAGTGCAATTTTGGTCCTCAGCTCTGCCTGTGGCCGATGGGAGGCTGCAGCCTCCGTGGGTCTTGCTCTTTCGCTGTCTCATTGTGGTTACGGTAGAAATTGCGGGTGGTGGCTGCGGAGTGTGTGTGCTCAGCCATCGGGGGATGGGTTCTTTCGCAGTGTCAGCAGGCGGGTGGCGTCTGCAGCCAGCCTTTGACAAGCCGGGGAGAGGCGTGATTACACGGTGCAAGATGGAAGTCCTCCCTCGACATAAACGCTTCAAAGAGGCAATTAGCTCGGATGTATTGTAATGTTGGGGCCCCCAACCTAAGGGGCTTCAGGATCTTGGAGTAATTGATTATCTTACTATGAAGATGTTTAGTCATTTAAAAAGGTGCAATTGTAGAGAATTTGTACAGTGTTTTAGGCAACTGACAGCTGCCCCCAGGTCCGAGTATCTGTTTAGAGACAAATTCAGATCCTTCAACCATCTTCGTTTTCCTGCTTCTATTTTAAGTTATGCTGTCCGCATTGGCATTGGAATTGTTTTACCTTATGCTGATCTAGCGCCTTTATCATTTAACCGTAGACCAGTATGTAAGAGCATAGGACTGAAATATAAATTATTCCATATACATGAATTTGATACGTAAAGCCTCCGTTACACATTGTAATACTTAGGCTTGAGATACAGCATGATACTAACCTGGCTTGACTTTGCAGGGAGAACAGGATTCTTAAGTCTTATATTCTGATCCATCTATATCCCTAGTCAAGATAAAATAAAAAACTTTGTTCACCTGGATTATTTAATGCATTTCTACCCACAGGGCCTGCAAAAGAACTTTACATTGGTCTCTTACTCAGGCAAAAATTTTATCTTGTTTGGTTTCATAGAAAAATGTTTTATTCGGGTCTTCCAATAGGCCACACAGGTGGAAAACTTCCCCTTTGCCCCAAAATACTTTGCTTTTGCAATCCCTGGAACTGAAATTTAGCACAGGAAGTCATGCTTTTTTTCCTGGAGAAGTAAGATGTAATAAGATGTATGTGTGAGCGATGAGACCATAGCGCACCTGTGTGAAACATGCAAGTGCAGAGATTAGGTGGGCGTGCTACGTAATGCAGTATTGTGGTTCCTTCCTGTGCCAACAGTCTGGTTTCTGAATGGGTTTCCTTGTTTCTCAGTATTAGCTCAAGACTTCAACTTCTTTAAGAGCAATACTAATGAATCTGACGCTGGGGTCGGCTGCCTGGCTGGCAAAGGACACGTACTTCCTGACCTGAGGAAGGTGATAATTGGATCTCAGTGCCTGTGCAAAATATAACGATATAAACTGGACAGTACAGGCAGTTCCTAAAGTTGATTTGTAACGTATTATCTGTGGAGCAACCTTTCTATCACTGCGTATTTTTGGACATGACGCCTTCAGAAAGAGGTTGGGACATGGAAACATGTTAAATCCTGACCGGATGAATGTTTTGTAACTTCTTGGTGACCTTTTCTTTCCCTCCACCTTCCTTCCTCTTCAATTTGCCCTCAGTACGTGTGTGGTAGGCGTGCTTGTCTGTCTGGTCCTTCACTTACCCAACATGGAACCAATGGTCGGAGCGTGTTTGGCTTGAAGAGTGGCAGCAGATTGCTTTGTGGCAAGATAGCTTGAAGGCCCTCTGGTCTTTAGTATGTAACAGGGCCACCTTGTTTATGAGAAAGGCAAATTTAAAGGTACGAGTGAACATTATTTACTTGTTAAGAAAATATGGATTGAGCACCTCTTTCACTGTATTAAAATGTCTGCATTACATCAACTTTCAAGCATGTGCTCTTAGGAAAGCAGACCTATTTTCAGTTTTCTTTGCATCCTCAGGGTTTGCACAGGACCCCTGACAGAAAGTAAATGGCTAAATGTTTATTGAAAGGGCCCTGTATAACGTGGCTCAGTTGGTTGGAGCATCATTCCATAAAACCAAAAGGTTTCAAGCTTGATTCCCAGCTGGGGCATGTACTTCCATTGTAAGCATGATCCCTGGTTGTGGTGCATACAGAAGGCAATTGATCAATGTTTCTCTCTCAGATCAATGTATTTCTATCTCTCACACTGCCTCCCTCCCTTTCTCTCTCCCCCCTCTCCCCATTCCTCTCTAAAATCAAGAAACAACCGTGGGTGAGGATTAAAAACATTTTAGAAAATGTTGATTGAAAGGAAACCGTGAAGAAGCGAACCCGAGTATCCAAAATTCAGCACTTGGTGGACAGGCACCCACCCACACCTTCCCCAGCTTCTCTTGGAGCCATGAGTCTAGACTTCTGATCATGCTTCCTGACAGGAGCCAAAAACACCCTGTACCCCCAGTATGTGCACATTGGCATATGCAGGTTTATATACTTTGCCACAAGGCAAGTGCCTAAGAACAGCAGCTCCAGACCAGACTGCCCAGATCAGAACCCTGCCTTTGCCATTAATGTCCACCTCCTTGGGGCCAGTTATTTCATCTTGGTGCCTCAGTAGCTTCATCTGTCAGCTTCACCTGTCAAATGGGGATGCTGATCGTGCCGATCTCGGAGCATCTGCGAGGCTTAAATAAGTTGCTAGCATGTAAAGTGCAACAGGCCTCACAAAGTAGATGTCATCCTGTTCTATAGGTGTTCCATTTTAGCCATCAAGTGTGTTAATTTTAAAGCGGACCGAATGTAGAAATTTAAGAAGAGTAGGATAATAATAGAAAGTGTCATGTTTTATTTCCACACCACGTTGGTGTGTCTTCAGCCCTCCAAGTTGGGTACCACTGGCCTGAAGTACCATGGTCCCAGGTAAGCCACACAAGTCACCCCTCCGCCTTCCTCATACTACCCCCTCTGCTTAATGCACTCCTCAGCCTGGGCGTAACAGGGTTCAGGATCACTGCATCTCTGTGTTTTTTGCATCCGGGGTATTTTGTTGCTTATTAGCTCCCTTATTTACAAACTTGCACGCCAGCCCTCGCTTTAGCATGAGAAGCTGGGGTCCTAGTCTGGAATAGGGTCAGCCACTTCCAGTGGCACCGCTGCTCTGGGCGGAGGCAGGCCGGAGACCCGTGCAAAGGCTGCTGGGCCTAATCACCTCTCTCCACCTATGGGGGAAGCTCTCGGAGCCAGGGTGCTCCTCCAGACAGAGCCTTCCAAGAACGTGTTCCCTTGCAAACTGTGCGGGAGGCTCCTGTCCCATGGGGCCTGGGGCTCTTGGCTGCTCAGCATTGTATGGATTATTCTTTCCGGTCCCTGGGCCATCAGGGTGACAAGACATTGGGATGAGGAGAGGTACCCACAGAGCCATAGGAGCAAAGGAAGGGTCTCAGTTACAACTGCTTCCAGGCCAGGCCGTGGATTCTGTTACTTCCTCTTTAATAAATCACCTTGAGGCTTAGAAGGAAATCCCCTCCTTGTGGTGTTTCCAATAAGAATGTGATTTGGAAAATATCCCCTTAAGTATTGATGAGTGGGAATTTCCCATTGTAGGTGTTACTTCCAGTCTCTAGATTTCACTAAAAACCCCACAGGTCTCCAGAAAAGATCTCACTATATTTCAGAACTTTCAGGAAGGCAGTTGGTAGAAGCATTTTATTTCAGGATCTATATAAAGATTGTTTCTCAGCAGCTGCGTCCTTCCCCCTTGACAGAATGTTGACAGACCATGTGTGTTAGTTCAAAGCCTCTCCATGCCAAGTCAGGTGGATTTAGCGCTGTGCTCAAAAACTAACTTTGCTCCACCCCGCTCCCTTTCTGGCTTACACAGTTGCCCCATAATGACTGGTTCTATGTGTACAGTACCCTCGACTCCTCAGACTAGACATGGTGGGGTTTGGCACATGTTCTGTACCTGCTCAGGAGGGGAGTCTAGTGGGAGACATCTTGGGCCAAGTACCACCAAGTGAACCAGGTGTGTGGCATCTTCAACACCCATCGGGAGGGTCACTGGCTGCTGCCATCTCAGGGGTACCCAAGACAGAAATGGGGTAGGAGTCAGGTGTGGTTATTTAGCCTAGAGAGAGAGAAGTGGCATCTCCTCTGTTCCCTGGAGCCTCGGGAAGATGGACTGGGTCTCAGGGAATCCCCCTCTGGGAATGATAGGACTTCCTATTTGTTTGGATGTATTAACTGAATCCACTTGAAAATCAGCGGGAACAGCAATTTTGGGAAATGCCTTAAATTTTTTTTTTTAAGATTTTATTCATTATTTTCAAAGAGAAGGGCAGGGAGGGAGGAAGAAAGGGAGAGAAACATCAATGTATGGTTGCCTTTCACCTGCCCCCAGCTACGGACCTGGCTGGAGACCTGGCTTGCAAGCTGGTTATGTTGCCCTGACTGGGAATCGAACCAGCGACCTTTGGGTTCGCAGGCTAGTGCCCATCCACCAAGCCACACCAGCCAGGGCAAAGTGTCTTAGATATCTATTCAGTCTGTTACAATTACTA
The DNA here is from genome assembly GCA_004026585.1 of Noctilio leporinus. Taxonomy (NCBI): domain Eukaryota; kingdom Metazoa; phylum Chordata; class Mammalia; order Chiroptera; family Noctilionidae; genus Noctilio; species Noctilio leporinus. Next base: position 118,059 of record PVIW01002538.1, on the reverse strand, counting down.
CTCTGAAAACTCATCCCTAGTGAGAGTGGCTCCCACCATAAATTCAATCTCTAGTGCAGGTTGCTTTTTACCCTCCAACACCCTCGCTGGAGCATTCTCACCCCTAACTGCTGCACCTCAGTATTCCACTCCTTTTTTTTTTTCCTTCCTGCTAACATGTTTAGGGTGAAGAAGCTGAAGGAGACCTTTGCCTTTATTCAGCAGTTGGACAAAAACATGAGCAACCTCCGCACCTGGCTGGCTCGGATTGAGTCTGAGCTTTCCAAACCCGTTGTTTACGACGTGTGTGACGATCAGGAGATCCAGAAGAGGCTGGCCGAGCAGCAGGTGGGCAAACGAGAAGTGAGCGTTTCCAAGAGTGCAGGTGTGCACAACACCCGCTAGCTCACACCGGCCTCGAATTGGCTGTGTTCGAGCATGTTCACATCTCATATTCGTTTTTCCAGAGGAAACGGACCACCTGTCCATGTTCTTGTGTGTGTGTGTCCATGTTCTTGTGTGTGTGTTCATGTACGTGTGTGTGTGTTCTGCTTACCCCTCCATCACCGTTCGTGTAGCTCCTGGTGAAATGCTTGGAATAATGTTTTAAGGTCCAGACGTTAAATCTTACTGACAAATCAGGTTTTTTATTGTGTTTTTTTTTTTTTTTTTTTTTTTTTTTTTTTTTTTTTTTTTTTTTTTTTTTTTTTTTTTTTTTTTTTTTTTTTTTTTTTTTTTTTTTTTTTTTTTTTTTTTTTTTTTTTTTTTTTTTTTTTTTTTTTTTTTTTTTTTTACTTTGATCTCTGTTTTGTTTTTGTTAACATGGAACAGGCAAACAGGTTTACAGTTGTGAGTACATAAAACACAGAGTTTGTCCCTGTATTATTTACTTATTATTGTACTATTCATTTGTATTACAACCGTAAGCCTACGTTAGCCTATCACAGTATAGTTTTGGAAAGTGATGAATTGAAAGGAAAATAATGTTTCTTACCAAGGAAGATTTGCATGGGGTCATGCTCTGTGTCTGGTAGGGTTTTTAAAGGCTAAATTAAGGTGTAATAAGGAGCGTGCTTGGACCAGTAGCTTAGGAAGCCTCCCCTGCAGTACTCTCCGCTTTTCTCTCATTAGTTATGTACCCTCTAAGCCAATGCTGGAAATTCCAGTTTGAAAACCACTGAACCTTGAAATCCACTTTCCTTCCCTCCATGGGCTCACATTCACCTCATTCTCATATGCAATCCCTGATCTTGTCTTAATTGTTAAAATAGTTCTTTTAGGTTGTTATTTCAGTGGCTTTCTTCCATCTCTGTTTTTCTCAGACCCATCAGTGAATTGTTTTGACCATATAAGGAACATGGTTGTCATCGAATCTCAGACTCCCATTTTGTTTACATGACCTCCTAAGCTGTGGTGTTTACTGTCTGTCAGTGCCCCGGGGAGATTCACCCACATATTGGAACTGCTTAGAGAGAGAGTCAGGGCTAAATCTGTTTCACCACACTCAAGGACAGAGGCCACCCCTTGATAATAAATTCTCTTGAACTTAGGTCAGTCCTTTTAATAGTAATATGACTTCTCATGCTACCATGAAATAGAACTAAATATTTGATATTTACTCTTGACCTAGATCTTTATTCAGTCTGTTACAGTTACTGTTCAAATGGTGCTATATTGTCTGATTTTCAGATTAGTATAGTATGTCTTTTTCAGCAAGGTCATCTAATTTCTGTCTTTGCTTTTTGGAGAAGTGAATATTGATACTATGGTAATGGACATTGCAGAGATTTTAATGCCCTTCTCAGTAGAATCACAGCTACTGAACATTATCAGCTTTACTTATAAGGATGCATTTCTTGAACAGACTGCTAATCAGCCTTGCGAATGACCATTTACCCTGAGTGGGGAATTTTTTTTCAGGTATATTTACAGGTATCAAGACAACATTGTTCTTAAAGAATGATTGGATAAATTTAGCAGGGGCTAATAATGTATGTTAACATTTTATAAATCCAAAGTGTGACAACACGTCATTAAATTGCAGGGAATTCATTCCCACAAACATAGAATTTGGAGCAGCTGCCACTCTCCTGGCCGCCTTTGTTCCTGTACTAAAATGGTACATAATTTCAACCTGGTTGATTTGTAGGTTCCCTCTTTATAGAATTCAGAATCATCCAGGTGAAATTCTTATCCTTTGGTTACCAAAAAAAAAAAAAAAAAAAAAAATGCAGTTGATGTTCAGGACTACCATTATTGTAAAGAAGTTAGATGTGTTTTCTATAACTACGTACTATAACAAATCGTTACAGATTTAGCATCTTAACACTAATGTATTGTGCTATGGTTCTAGGGGTCAGAAATCTGGTACACAGCTCAGGCCAAGGTGTTAGCACAGCTGCTTCCTTTTTGGATCTAGGCTGTGAGGAAGAACCCTTTCTTGCCCTTTCCACTGTCTGCAGGTCTCCACATTTCTTGGCTTGTGGCCCCTTCCTCTACAGAGCCTGCGATTTGCATCTCTCTCTGCCTTCCCTAGTCACGTCTCCCTCTGACTCTTGACCTCAGTCTCTCACTTTTAAGGACCCTTGGGATGACCTTGGGCCCACTCAAATAATTTAGGATAGTTTCTCTATTTTAAATATAATTGAATAGCAAACTTAATTCTCCATTGCCAAAGAAACTAACATTCACAGGTTCTGGGGCTAAGGGCATCTTGGAGGAGGGAAATAGTCTGTCTGTCACAGGTGTCCTAATGAAGCTTTTAGTATATTTGTTGAAGAACGAAGAAGTTATCTTGTGTTTATTGTCCTAAAGCCCAGGCTTTAAATGCTCCATTGGAAACACTAAAAACAAACATGCCACACACAAAAATTATGTTTGGGCCATTGAAGAAAAACCTTGCCCATGTTTCTGTCACTAATTAAGTATAATAAATTGCTTGATTCCTTTCAGAAATAAAACCTGAACACTTGGGATCACCAAGTAGCGCCTTCTGCCAAAGCCCTCAGCCCCCAAAAGTGATTGAGAGGCAAGAGGCCCTTGGGGCTCCTGTGCGGGGGAGAGGTCAGACCTTACAGGAGTCCTTCTTGTTTCTCCTCTTTTAGGAGAATCTCTTTAGGTGATAAAGGTTGTTATTCCTGTTGAATGTGTCATCTTCCAAATGTAAAGGAACTGCAACTTTTGTGACACTTTTAAATGAGGAACCACTTTACTTTTATTTATCATTTTATCCTCATCCAAGGACATGCATTGGTTTTAGAGAGAGGGGGGAAGGGAGGGAGAAGAAGAGGGAGAGAAACAGCCATGTAGGAGAGAAACGGCGATCTGGTTGCTTCTCGTAACTGCCTCCAACCAGGGACCGAACCTGCAACCTAGGCCTAGAATCGGACCCACAGCTTTTCAGTTTATGGGGACGTCAGTCCAACCCAGTGAGCCACCCTGGGCCGGGCCAGGAACCACTTTGTGGAGTCTTCAGCATCCCTGCTATTTTCTTCAGTTTCTTGATTCCTGTGAGTGCGACATAGTGGTGAGGCGGGGGGCTTGTTGGTCCCCCCATTCTGTAATTACCAATAGCTCCCTCCCAAGTAGTCCAGCTCAGCTTCATGCCCAGCCCCCTAAACCACCCCCCAAGACCCCCCTGGAGGACTTGCTGGCCACATCCAGCGAGATACCCTGAAACCACCACAGGGGCACCCCCCTGCCATGTGATTTTTTTCACCCTCCCAGCCTGGTTTTCTTCTTGTCCACTTATCTTACTTTCCTGTTCCTTGTGTGTGCTCATTCTTCCTGGCTGCGTTCCTGGTTCTAGTTTCATGTCTCCCCCTCTCCTGTCCCTGTCCTCTTGCCTCACCTCCAGCTCTTTCCCAGCCCCAGGGCACCATGTCCCCCTTTCGGGAACAGGAATGCAAACCAACAGTTTCCAGAACTGATGACAAAAGTCTTTCATGTTGTTTTATGTTGTTTCATGTTGTTCCTTAGTCTTTTATGTTGTTTCTTAGGTCCAGTTCCTCAGATTACATGGAACAGTTTATAAAATCTACAGTTGTGTAAACTCGGGCCTGAGTGGGTACCAGTGGTAGGATTAATGTTGGTATCACTCACTGAGCACCTGTGTGAGGGTTCCTTATCTGTTGTTTCAACAAAGTTACAACAGACTTTTATCAATACAGGCAAAAGTTAGGAAAGCCTGTGACGATCCTATGTAAGATTTCTAGGGGAACCTCATCATTAGAAAGCTAGTCCTTGCACTGACTGACCCCGGGAAGCCTCCCGCATCCCGCCTCTGTGTTTTCGGCATTCACCCTGGGCTGCCAGCGAAAACAATGACCCTGCCCATCGCTCCACGAGCCATAAACACATTTGCTTCTGAATATAACTTTGAGGTGCTCATTTTTAATCAGGATCTGTGTTAAAACCTCCTTGATTTAAAATATATTTCAGTACTGGCATTTTATTCTTTCTATCTACTGGAACGCAGAATGATCCAAATGATGCTTTTATTAGAAGAAAATATGAGTCCTATTTACTCGTACAATGGTAGTAACCTCCAAAATTATTACACGTTGAGGAAACCTGCAAAGGCCTCCACACCGCCCTCCTGCAGACAATGGCAGGCTGTTTCTACACGAATTCCTCCTGTCAGCTGAACTGCGCTGCATCCAGGGAGCTTAGTACCAGTAAGGGAGGCTGGTTTAACTTTGTGTCTGCTATTCTGCAACGTACTTTGGATACTAAGGTTCGTGGTCTCACCTCACTTCCCACAGAATTTGGCTGTCGGGGAAGCCTAACTCCCAGAATGCCAAAACAGACAGGCTCCTGTCTGTCCCCCACCCTGCCCCCCACAGTGTGCAGAAGGAAATAGCCTCCAGATAGTAACTGAAAATACCATGTTTATTCTTAAACAGGTTTCCTGTTTTTTTCCCTACAGCCATGTATTTTCTCTTTGTGAACATTCTTCTTTCCGAATTAGGGAATTGCATCATAATCACAGGACATGATTCCAGAGACCTTGTCCCATCCCCAAGCTGGGCTGGACCCCATTGGGGGGTGGGGTGTCTCTACCTCCATTTCCTTCCTTTGGGCGGTGGAGCCCTAGAGGGGCTGCTGGGCGGCTGCGGACACTGTGTAGCAGCAGCATGCATGCTCTGGGGCAGGGGTGTGAACACAACACACAGGACTTGGAGACTTAAGAATTCTGTGACCCATGCAAGGTTGAGTTTCTGTTGCTGAAGTTCTAGATCCTGCTGGAAAGACCCTCCTTTCCACGGAAGATCTCCTCAAAGCCACGTCTACATTTGAGGCCCTTGGGGTCAGGTGGTATGAAGTAGATAGTTCCCAGGCCTCTCCAGAATCTGTGGGGTGGTGGGCACTCGGGGGAGGGTGCCCTGCAGTTCCCACCCCCTCACACCGTCAGTGCAGCAAGTCAGTCCCAGTTGCTGCCAGTGCTTAGGTTTTGTATCAGGGGCTACAGCATAAGGGTTGCACAAAAGGTGAGAGTCTGTTGTTTCCAAGGTGGACAGGCACCCACGACTGTGGCCCCTGGCTTGGCAGATGGGGAGGACAAGCTGGGGGTCCTTCGATGCGGACCCTCCCACCACCACCATCATCTCAAGGTACTTCTTACTCTCCTGTCACCACAGGACCTGCAGCGAGATATTGAACAGCACAGTGCAGGGGTGGAGTCTGTGTTTAACATCTGTGATGTCCTCCTGCACGACTCCGACGCCTGTGCCAATGAGACCGAGTGTGACTCCATCCAGCAGACGACCCGGAGCCTGGACAGGCGCTGGAGGAACATATGCGCCATGTCGATGGAGCGGCGAATGAAGTGAGGACTAGCTACCCCCAAATGTAGGAAGTGTGGTCAGCACCCTTCTGGCCTACACGAGAGTAACTGTGTCCTGTTCACCTCAATGGCTATTGGCAGAGAAGGTTCAATAGGTGTAACAGTGCTTATAAAAGTAATTCTTCGAGAAAAATATAATCAGAGCCATGGTTGGCCCCTGTACTTCTATAGCCTGATCATAAAGCCATGGAGGAAGCCCTGTCTCCTGTTGGTTAACTTCTGAAGCAGGAGCCCCAGGGGCTTGGCACTCCTAGACGGAAGGTGTCCTGACCAGGAAGCAATGTGCCTGGTATTTCCTGGAAGGGGTATTAGGGTTGCTCCCCCTGAGTAGTGCCAGTGCTGGGGTTGGGGGTGGGGCTGTTGGGAATGGGACCCATTGACAGAGAAAAACAGTATAGAAGAGCTCTGGTCAGAGCCCTGGCTGGTGGTTCAGTGGATAGGTCGCTGGTTCGGTTCCCAGCCAGGGCACATAACCAGGTTGCAATGCCAGGTCTCCAGCCAGGTCCACGGCTGGAGGCAGGTAAAAGGCAACTATACATTGATGTTTCTCTCCCTCTCTGCTTCTCTCTCTTCCCCTCTCTCTGAAAATAATAAATAAGATCTTTTTTTAAAAAAAGAGCTCTGGTCAAAATGTATAGCTTGTACTAAGTTGTCGTCTTCCCATCAGAATTGAGGAGACCTGGCGCCTGTGGCAGAAGTTTCTAGATGATTACTCCCGCTTTGAAGACTGGCTCAAGTCAGCCGAGAGGACAGCCGCCTTCCCAAATTCCTCCGAGGTGTTGTACACAGTAGCCAAAGAAGAGCTGAAGAGGTTCGAGGTAAAGACCTGCGCCAGGCTCAGGGCCAGCTAGCATGACTTCCGCTGGGAGGGGCCTCCCCGACCTCTGCCCAGGCCCGGCCGGCCACAGTCCTCAGCTGCTAAGGCAGCTGTGCAGGACGTTAGCGATTCATGCCAGCATCGGGGGAGCAGGCGGAGTAGCCCCGTGGCCACTGCTGCAGGGACCAACCGCCGGCAGGCAGCAGGTCACCGGGGGTCTGGAAGGGGTGTCCCGCTCCTTGGGCCGCGGCACTGACGCCGGTCTGTGTGACACAGGCGTTCCAGCGGCAGGTGCACGAGAGGCTCACGCAGCTGGAGCTCGTCAACAAGCAGTACCGGCGGCTGGCCCGCGAGAACCGCACCGACACGGCCAGCAGGCTCAAGCAGATGGTCCACGAGGGCAACCAGCGCTGGGACGGCCTCCAGAGGCGCGTCACGGCCATCCTGCGCCGGCTCCGAGTAACCTCTGCGTCTTGGGGTCGTGCGCGGGTGTGCAGGGAGGAGGGATACCTGGGAGCAGGCTGGTGACAAAGCAGCGGGTAGAATGTTCCATGGCCGCCCAGAGCTGCCAGCTCTGTGTTTTTTAAAAGCAGGTTTTTTCCTGAGAATGGGTTTCTCCGGCACAACTTACGGGATTTGCGTTACCAGCCATCCCTTTCTTCACCTTCTGTAGCCCCTGAAGGTGCACGTGCCAGCTCACACTGCCCGGGGTGCAGCGAGGCGGGGAGGGGCGTGCCCTGCCACCAGGGTCTGGGAAAAGGCCCGCTTGGCCCACCTGCCTGCTTTCGTGTCCCGGCAGTTTTGGTGCCATGAGCGTCATGGAGCGAGCCCTCTCTGCACTGTGCGCGGTGGGGACGGCTATTCTCTGAATTTTGGAGCACATTGACCTCAGAGGCTGAGTTGGATTTTTTTTTTTTTTTTTAAGATTTTATTTCATAATTTTTTAGAAAGAGGGGAAGGGAGAGGGGCAGAGAGGGAGAGAGACATGAGTGTATGGTTGCGTTTCACCTGCCTCCAGCTACAGACCTGACTGGAGACCTGGTTTGCAACCTGGTTATGTGCCCTGGCTGGGGAATCGAACCTGCGACCTTTGGGTTCACAGGCCGGCGCCTTAACCACCAGGGCTGGATGTTTTTTTAACATAGACATTCGCCGCAGATTGCTACAACGCGGAGGGGCAATGCCGGCCTTTGGGAAGCCGGGTGCAAGCCACCAGGCCCAGGGTGTATCGCGTCCGCGGGAAGGGACGCTGAGCCCTGCTCCTGTTCCCAGGGCAGGACACTCTTGGAGCCACTCTGAACAAGTGGAAATTGGGACTTTGGGGCACCCTGAGGCGGAGGCGGTGAATCTCTGCCTTGGGCTTCTTTCTCTAAGGAAGCACGGCCAGGATTAGGTCCGTGAAGGCAAACAAGCCGCTGGCCCAGGCTCAACCCTGGGATCAGTAATGTTCTGTTTTAAAGCGACTAAATCCTTCTGTCAAAGCAAAAGCTTCCACAGACGGCAGATGGGTGAAATCAGGCAAGGTGCCAGGTCTGGGCTTTCAGGGGGTTCCCCAAAGGACAAATTGGAAAAAACATCAAAGACTGAGATGAGGGAATTAGAGAATTTTAAATACCAAAAGGACTTGACAGATCATAATCATTCCCCTGCTCTTTCTTGCCAGGGAAAATGCCCAGATTCAGAGGAGTTGGGGAGCTTGTTTGGTGTCCTAGGGCAGACCCCAGGTTCCTGACCCCACAGTGCGCCCCCGGGGTACCTGGAGACAGGCTTCCCTCTGGGGCTCCAGGCACCCTTTCCCTCAGCCAGCAGTGCCCTTGCTGTCGACCTGACCTCTTGTCTACCATCAGCACACGTGTCATTCTTCCCCCTTTGCAGCATTTCACCAATCAAAGGGAAGAATTCGAGGGCACCCGGGAGAGCATCCTGGTGTGGCTCACGGAGATGGACCTGCAGCTGACCAACGTGGAGCACTTCTCGGAGAGCGACGCCGATGACAAGATGCGCCAGCTGAACGTAAGGCTGGTCCCTGGGTTCCTCTTAAAAGAATGCGCCTTTGCGAGGAGAGCAGACCAGGCACTCATTTCCCCTGAGACCCTGGGAGCAGATTCCAGCCTGTTAAAACAGCCAGGCTGCACCCACCTGTGTCCTGCTGGGTTACCATGAGCAAGGATACTGTTCCCTGCAGCTAAGGGGTTGGTGGATCAAGGCCCTTTTTTCCCCTGGCGTTTGGAATCATCCGAGGAGAGACACTCTTCGGGTTCCAAACAGAAGTTTCTCTAGCCCTCGGTCTGAGTGCCCATGTGCAGTGTGACAGGGAAAAGCTGGACGAGGCGTGGGGCCAAGGACAAATACCTTCTCCTCCCCCACTGTTGCAAAGAATTTGCCTTACACTTCAAGCTCACATAGTTCCCTCCTTGGCCCAATTTTACAGGAAGTTGAGAATGGAAATTTATCTTCCCTAATAGAATGCCACAAGCAAATGCCCATTGGTGACGCTCTATGGGAAATTTTCTGTTTCCACCAAGCGTCGAGAAGTTCTCTCCCTCACACCTAATAACAGTCAATGTCTCTCCGTGTCAGACTGTTAGAATTATTTTAATTGGAGATGTCAGTGCCCAGAATGGGGAGGAAAGACCATGTGGTCATTTTAAATGATTAAATCTGTCACCTCGTTAAAAATTGATGACGCCAGAGTGCTTGGTGAAGGAGCAAAACGATAATGACACGTTGATGCCTTTTCAGTGGCTTGTTCAAAGAAAAGGCATTGGACCCTCAGAGAAATTTCTTTCTTTGAAACCCTTTCTCATATGCAACGTAGGGTTTCCAACAGGAAATTACATTGAACACCAACAAGATTGATCAGCTCATCGTTTTCGGGGAGCAGCTGATCCAAAAGAGTGAGCCCCTGGATGCGGTGGTGATCGAAGACGAGCTGGAGGAGCTGCACCGATACTGTCAGGAAGTGTTCGGCAGGGTGGCCCGCTTCCACCGGCGGCTGACCTCCCACACCCCGGTGAGGGGACTGGCCCCCAGGGCCACGCAGGCTTGCTGTTTCATGATGATTTGCACCGTGATGTTTCGCAAGCTGTGTCAAAAAATTTTTGTTTCGTCTCTTGCAGAGCCAAGGTTACTGAGAAGCTCCCATTTCCCCAGGGAAAGCCTGGCACTTCTGACTAATCTTACCTCTTTTACGTTTTTTCCCATGTGCTGCTCAGTACAGGTTTCTCCTGGCACGTGCCAGTTCTCCCAGAATATTTTTATAACTGTTCCTGTGTTGCTTATAGTATTAACTTGAGGTATATTGGCTTTTTCCTATAATTTCATGTCTGGGAGCTCTTAATATTCTGGTGCTTTGTTCTCACCGTGGAAGTGCCCGAAGCACCAGGCATTGAAAGCAGTCGTGATGTTTCCCTTGGCAAGAGGGCCTACAGGGAAATGGAGGTGGAGTTGCACCATTATCCATCGTGCATGGCTTTCGTGTGCCTGGGGCTTCATGATGGCTATTGACCAACGCAGCTGGCCGCCTTGCCTTTTTGTGTCTTCAGCTTCAAACATAATTACTTCATCAGACGTAGCCTCAAAAATAACCCACTAGCAACTTACAGTCATTTTTTCTTAGTGTCATTATAACACGGGGAGAATAAGATTCTGTATTCTGAACAATAAGATTGGGGATAAAAAGAAAGAATCTGGTACATGCGGTCCTCGCATATGTGAATCTTATTCAGAACACTAAGAGCCTTAAGTTCTTTTTCATTTTTAGTTGTCTTCTTCGGAAGAACCTGCCAGTAAACTTAGGTGATCAAATTTAAGGGTTTTCCTAGGAAAGAAAATGGAGTTTTGGGAAATGTCAATTTCAAGCTTGAAGGTCTAACTTAGAATAACCATGAATAGGGCCTGGGAACCTGATTCTTTGTAGTTTCCTCAGAAATGTTGCTGGCACCCCCTTGCAGGAACTGCGGGGCACACAGGCATCTACTGCTCCTTGGAACTGCAACGTCCTTGGATGTGGTTGGTTCTGAAACCTGGGCCACTCCCGTTTCAGGGCTTGGAAGATGAAAAGGAGGCCTCTGAGAATGAAACGGACATGGAAGACCCCAGAGAGATCCAGGCTGACTCTTGGCGTAAAAGGAGAGAGATGGAGGAGCCCTCGTCCCCTCAGTCCCTTTGTCATCTGGTGCCCCCAGCGCTGGGGCTGGAGCGGTCTGGCTGCGAGACCCCTGTCAGCGTGGACTCCATCCCTCTGGAGTGGGATCACACAGGGGATGTGGGGGGCTCCTCCTCTCACGAAGAAGACGAGGAGGGTCCGTACTACAGTGCCCTGTCAGGTAACAGGCCTGGGTTTCCAGAGCCCTTGAGATCGACCCACTTGCCATGTGTTTATCACCTTTTGGCGACGTGGCCAACTCCGGATGATTGGGAGTCCAGCTTATGGCTGACCCAGACTTCCTGTGGCTGCCTGTTCTGTCCTGCCCCCTTTTGAGTCGCCTGAGAGTTGGCGCACCCCTGTCACAGACGGGGTACAAGGGGAAACAAATGAAGTTCACATTGGGACACTTAGACTATTCACGGGTGGCTCACCAGTGAACTTCTCCATGGAGCCCTTCACAGCATCTGTAGATTGAGTGCTTTCTTTCTTTCTGTGCCCTTCCCCTCCCTCACCACTGCTTCAGACAGTCGGGAGTTGGCTGAAAGAAAATCCTTCTGGTTTTCTTTTAAAGCTTTTTTTCGTAAAACAGGTAAAGGGTAGTGACTTTTCTCCCTCCGGCTAATGACATGTCTGTTGTTGAATTCGGGGGCATTCATCTGCAGGCGCCTGCAGTGAGGAAAATGACATTATTCTTTTTCAGATGTAGAAATCCCCGAAAATCCTGAGGCATATCTTAAAATGACCACAAAAACTTTGAGAGCGTCTTCTGGTAGGCCCCTGCCCGTGCATGTGTCTCAACATGGCAGCACCCTGTGACGCACACCGCATCCTCGCTCCCATGTCCTGTCTGACCCCCCTGCCTTCCCTGGACACCATGGTCTTCGCGCCATGGTGTATTCATTGCTGCCGCACTCACACAAGCCTGCGTGCTCCTTACGAAACCCCGCCCAGACCAGAGCAGTCTCGCCAGCGCCCCTCACCTCCCCCTCAGGCCTGCGCAGAAGGGAAATTTTCATGGGACCTTGGTTAAGTTTTTGTTTTCCCGCCATCTAACTCAAGTCCTTCGGCATGGGCCAAGCTTTTCCCACGGTGGCTTGTTTGGAACTATTTCCTTCCTCACGGTGATTTCCTGGGCAAGAGGGTGGGTGCGCAGGTAGGTGGGGATAGAGGTACTGGTGCGTTGGTCGCAGAAGACACCTTTGATTCCTTGACTGCAGCTCTAACCTTGATCCCCTGCCCCATCCCATGTGCAGCGGTGGGCGTGTAGCCACAAGTAGCCCTTCGGTCCCCAAGCCCATCCTAATGTTTACTCTTCCCCTCACTCCTAAAAGTCCTTTGGTCTGCTTGGCCCTACCAGACCCAGCTTGCTGCCACTGTCCCCACCCCTAGAGACCCTGGCTCCACACCACCACTCATCCCATAGCAAATCACATGTCCGTCCTGCTCCATCATGAATCCATCTAGCGAAGGCCCGGCGTTGCTCAGTTGCATGACTCATTTCATTCCCTCCTGGGACCTACTGACATTTTGCAAACATGCATGCTTTGCAAGGGCGGCTGCAGAACTCATCTTACCCTGTAACCGGATGCCACGTGACCCATGACCTTTTCACGTGTGACCAAACCTCCGTCCTTTGGTTGAAGAGAACGGACTGTCACTTGTTATTTTTTGTTTCAGGTAAATCCATTTCTGAGGGCCACTCGTGGCATGTTCCTGACAGTCCTTCCTGTGCCAAGCATCGCTACAAACAAATGGGAGGTGACAGGAATGTGCAAGCCATCCCCTCAGACTCCAGCACCCCTTATAAACCAGCCTATGTAAGTCTTGGTCAGCCCACTGGGACTGCAACCCAAGTGCATGAGGAATGGTTAACATTTTTCAAGAGAGGGACTCTGGTATATGTACGTGTGTGCTCACTCCCCAGGCACGTTTCCCATGGTGACAGTATTTCCCCCATTAGAACCCCGGTAAAACTGGTGATAGTAAAAGATAGGTTTCTGGCCAAAAACCATCTCAGTGTATTTACACATGCTAGTATAGCGATTATTGCTAATGAGTCAGTCAACCAAGCAAATATAAATGATGCAGAAGTGAAGTGTGGGGCTTTGCTGAGCTGCTTCTGAGCCCCCAAACCTTTATTATATTTCCCTTTTCATCACACTTACCAGATATGATGACTTTATATCCGGTATGGTTTGACCATGTGCTACAGTAGACGTGGGTTTGATTCCTAGCCCTGCCAATAAACTGCTCTGGATCCGTTATCCGTTAGCACTTTGCCTGGCCTCTGTGAGCCTTCTTCACCTGAGGGTAAACGTACCTTAGTAATTGTTCAGATTGGTGTGTATGGAGTTATGAAGAAGGCCCTCAAAGGTGGGCGCCAGTATTATTACTCCTACCGCATACTACTATGTACGTGGTTTACTGTTGTTATTTATAACAGTGACTATTCCTTCTTAATTACATTTCCCTCTGGCAATATAAGTCCTTGGCACACCTCTGGCTACGCAGCTGTTGAGGGACAGCCAGCCCAGGATTTAATATTGGCTCAGGTCATTCTCAGTGCAGCTCATTTAGCGATGAGTGAGTTGAAAATAAAATGTCCTGTGCGTGGATAGTGCCACCTCTTAGAAAAACCAGAAACGACAAAAGCGTCACTGGATTGGTCCTCAAAGGGCCTGTATCTAAGGAGTGAATAGTGCTAGATATTAGAAAAGATTCCTGGCTGTACGTGGCCAGATCAGAGTCATTTGATAATGGACTGTCCAAGTTCAGAAACTTGCTTAGCAGGCGGTTGTCATTTTTCATCTTCCTCTCTGGGCAGAACAAGACCTCACAGCCTGGGGAGACAGACACCAGCCCCTCACCTTCACTTTACATCTCTTGTTCCATTGACTGTGCCTGTGTTCCTCACCTGGCCATTTCCAGGTGTCCGAAATCAGGCTTGTCACCACAAATGTGATGGACTGTTTTGTTTTTTTTTTCCCATTTCACACAAATAGGCCATATGGATACAATCCAAAGAAAGTAAGGCTTTTCTAAAAAGGATACATTTATTTTTGGAAAGGCCTAACATAATAGCCTAATCAGTTCTGTGATAACAGAAGAGCAGTGAAGGATAAATGCTTGGTAATGAACAGCCCTAGGAGGCAGGTTGGTCCTCTGTGTGTTTCTGATTCCTGGTGACAGTGATGCCTCCAGCTCTACAGAGCACTGGGAGGGATAACCAACATTCTGTAAAACACTGTACATGAAATAGGAAAACAGGGAAGCGCCAACACAGTAACTGTTAAGCGCAACAGTTATTGGCTCGTTTGAGGAGTGCTAGGAAGCCTCAGGTGAAATCCGGTCAGGCCCTGGCCAGGTTGCTTAGTTGGTTAGAGCATCGCCCTCTCAATAAGCCAGGGTTGCAGGTTTGCTCTTCGGTCAGGGCGCACACAAGAAGCAACCAATGACTGCATCAGTACGTAGAACAACAAATCCATGTTCCTCCCTCTCCTTCCCTTCCTCTCTCTCCCTCTCCCAAACTCCATTTAAAATGAAGTCAGGTCATTTTATTCCCAATGTTGGTATATCACAGTCTCTTCCTCCCCAGGTCTTCGGTGAGGCTTTATTTCAGCCATCAGCTCTGCTACCTAAGCACTTGTATTTCCAACAAGTTAACCTTGGAAGGAAAGAGCTTCTGTATCCTTCTCTCTTACCTGTTAGCATGAAGCAAGATACTCTTTAGCCTTTTAAATGTATAGACGTTAATGTAAAACTGGCTCGTTCTAGGTAAAGCTGCTGTTACCTCCAGGTGCCAGCGATGGCAAAGAAGGCCCAGGCGTCTTGAACGGCAGCCTACCGCAGCAGGAGGACGAGGGGCTGGCCTCCTTAGCGGGGCAGCAGTCAGGTACCGTTAAATCAGGCAGCTGCGACCAGAGTGCGTGTCCACCTTTGGGGTTAGTCAGGAGTTTAAGTCCCAGCCTGACAAAACATGAATTAGGAATTGCCCAACTATATATATATTTCAGGAAAATTGCTACGTTTACCCTAGCAGCCGATGTTATTTTAGAATTAGCCAACTTGTTTTTATGAACACGTTCGCTGTACTTTTTTCAAAACTATTCTTAAGTAGAAACAAAATGAGACAGGGATGAGGAAGTGTACCTTTCAATGATTTCATGTGTGTGTCAAGATAAGACTTAGGGAGATGATTATCAAAGAGATGTGTCAGGTGTCTCCTCTTGAGACCAGTTCACTGATTATAAAAATAATTATTCAACTAAGTCTAAAGTCAGGCTGATAGCACCAACCTGATCATTCACAGACCAAAAGGGGAAGGACCCTAAAATTGGCCTGAATGGAACTGCTGAACTGGGGATCAGAACACATACTGGCTCTATGCTGGTTCTCCTCCATCCCCCATTCTAGCCTTGGTGGGAGAGTGGTGGCACTGGCCTTGAACCAAAGCAAGGAAACCTGCCATTCCGAGCTCTAGGGAAAGTGACAGCTCCTAAGTGCTAAGCCCTCTGGCAAAGCGTATCCCCTATAGGTCTTATCGTCCTGACTCCGAAGTAGTAGTTGGAGACAGAGAAATCTGTTTGCCTGATTCTGCTTTTTCTCCTAGGTGCCTTTGACAGATGGGAGTCAATTCAAGCACAGGAACTTTGCAAGAAACTCAGAGTAAAACAGGATGTGCAGCAGCTGAACTCTGATATCAGCAACATCACCGCCTGGCTGAGAAAAACTGAAGCAGAGCTAGAAACTTTGAAGACGGCCGAGCCCCCTTCTGATGTCCAGGAAATGGAACTCAGAGTGAAGAACCTGAAGGTGAGTCCACGGGTGGAGCGGAGGAGGAACTCCAAGTGCGTGTGCAAATGCCGGCAGCTTGCACAGGGGGTGTGGTGACTGTCGGTGGCTTCCTGGCCAGGACAGAAGCGCGGATCTTTGGTTTCATTCAGAAAAGCATCTACAGATGGTCCCAAAGCACAGCCCAGCGCTGGGCAGGTACTGCTTACTCAGTGCCTGAAAGATCTGACTTCACAGGCACCCGTAGGCTCTTACGGAGGTGCTAGTGGCCCCTGAGAGGCAGCTTGAAAAAGCCCTTCCAAACTGCGCAGCCCAGACTGGTGCTGGAGCGTTGAGGGTGGGGAGGAGACCCGCTCACCTACGGATGAATCCTGTGGCCTGATCTGGTAACTCCACTACGTGGTTAGGGGTTGTCACGCAGTCAGCCTTCACCCCACTGGGATGCCCATGGAGGGAAAGTTGGGGCCTTGCATTTTAGGGGAGCCCTGAGCATGAGCTTACACTCATAACGCACTCTAAATGGGCCCAGGTCAGGGGCTTGCAGCTGGGGGGTTCAGGCAGCCTCCGTATTTGTACTTGTATTTTCCTTGTGTGTGAATATACTTATCCTAAAGAACAGTAACACTTCTGTAATACCAAGGGGCAAATGCAGGATAACTGAGTATACTTTATCTGAAAGACTTTTAATGTGGTCCAGAAAGGCTATGAAGCCAACCAGAGCCCAGGGGTCCAGCCGGGTTGGCCGCTGGTCAAGTCGGCCGCCCAGGGGACAGGCCTCCGCCCTCACCCTGGCCGGCCCAGGTCCCTGGCCTTTTAAGGCAGCTCCCTCCCCTGACTCCCAGCCAGTCGCGGGCAAGGTCGCACCTGCTTCCGTGGCCCCGGCTTGGAGAAGTGTTGGGAAGATCTGCTCCCCGCCAAGGTTCAAAATGAGCCCCACATCACTGTGTTCCCAGCGCCTCACCCAATCTTTTCTTCCGTGGTAGGACATACTAAAAGGCTTCGACACCTACAAGTCTGTAGCGGCCTCTGTCAACGAGAACAGCAAGGAGCTTCTGCAGACTGGGAGCCCCGAGTCCGAAGAGCTGCGGGAGCGGGTCGGCCAGCTGAGGCAGCACTGGGACGCGGTGCAGGGCGCGGTGGAGAGCTGGAGAGAGGGCCTGCGGCGGTCACTCATGCAGTGCCAGGTACGCCACCCGCAGCCGGCGCCCAGGCCCGCTTCTGGGCGCAGCCAGGACACGTGGGTGGGAGAAGTGGGTATTTTTATCCTCGCCAGGCTGCTTTGGCACAGCCAAGTATGGCATGTGTTAGGGAAACAAGTGTGTGTGTTTCCGAACAGACCCGCCTGCTGTCTTGGAGGCCTGATGCGTATCCTGCATCTCCTGCTCTGTGGCCCAGGCCCACTCAGAGTGGGGGCCCCAGCAAGCATCCAGTGGTCAGAAATGCCACTCCAACATTGCCCTTCACTGTCCTTTAGCCAGGAAGGCTATATAGCAGAGTGATGAAAACACCCAGCCCTGGGACCAGGGCAGTTCAACCTGCTCTGCAGCTTAGAAGTAGCTGTGACTTTGGGCAAATCGTTGAACCTTCTGGACCTCAGTGTTCTCATCTGGAAAATGGAATTTTAGTGTCTCCTTCACAAAGTTCTTTTCAGACCTACATGCTTGTCATCTTAGCCCAGGACCTGACATGTAGTAAATGCTCAGCCCATGTTACCTTTGACCCCATCTTGGGGAACATGAGCCACCAGTAAGCTTACATGCAGCCCTGTCCTTAGGCCACAGCCTATCCCTACTGGGTTGTCTCTTTCAGCCATTGAATCCAGGGTATTTGTTGAGTGACATGTATGGTCGTCCTATGTCACATCAGGTGGGGCATTCTGAAGCCCTACCTTTCTGTCAGCACTTTGCAGAATCCATCCTGCCTCCAGGGGCTCTCTCTTTCCCTGCTGCCCCTTTTCCTTGTTTAGGGGCCCTTTTATTCACTGAATTAAGAGAGCAAATGACTCTGATGGAGTATAAAGAGCATAGACACCTTACTTCTTAGTTTTACTACAGAAGGTCAGTGTTGTAACGTGTGTTGATTTTTAAGGACTTCCACCAGCTGAGTCAGAACCTGCTGCTGTGGTTAGCAAATGCCGAGAGCAGGAGGCAGAAGGCTCATCTCACGGACCCGAAGGCAGACCCCCAGGTTCTCCTGGAGTGTCAGGAAGAACTCACGGTAAGTTTTCTTCTGAAGGGGTCCGGCACTACCCCCAGCCTGTGTCGGAAGGTCAGTACTCAGCCTCACCCAGTGTTTGGGAACAACAGTGCCGATGGGTGCCTGCCAAGCATCCTTGGTCGTTCTGAAGCAGGACAACCTGCTGGGGTGAAGAGCCCTGACCAACAGCAGGAAGTCCGTAACACTCAGGAATTAGGGACAAAGGTGTTTAGCAAGACTGAGAAATGTAGGGCCGTTTGAAGTATTTTTTTTCCCCTTGTGGATACGGCTCAGTCAGGGGGAAATAGATGCTCAATTGTCTGCATATATCAGCTTTTTACATCCACTGTGGGAAAGCTTTACTTCATGAAGGTCACATGTGCTTTCATATATTTATTTTACTAATAAGTTAACATGAGACCTCACTTGCATTCAAGTGGACATTTGTTATCCACGAATTTATTCATGATTCTGGTTATTTTAAAAACAATTTACGTGTTAACATCTTTGTGAAGCCCTGCTCTCCAGGGTAGCGCTGTCCCGTAAACTTGGTATGATGATGGAATGTTCTAGATGTGCTATAGGCCCAGGTGGCCGCTGAACACTTGAAGTGTAGCTACTGTGACTCAACAGAGCTTTTCACTTTAATTAAACTTAAATAGCCACATGTTGTCTAGTGGCTACCATAGTGGACAGTGAGCAAGATAACCACCCTCAACGTACAAGTGACCCTACCAGCTTCCTCTGTATTTGAGGAGTTTGCCTAAGCTGCTCCTTCTCAATTAATCCACTTTAGATTTTCCCTTAACCTCCTGCCAGGAATGGACAAGGACCTCGTCTTCCCTCAATTCTTTCCTCTGACACCTCCCGCCACACTCTTATCCCCAGAATGAGAAGGAATAAAAATAGGGGTAGGGTGTAACCAGCTTGCTGTCTGAATGATGCTAGGCTGAGGGCACGGACAGGCAGGAGAGGGCGCACCCCCCACCATTCCCAGATGAATGAGAAAGCCTCGTCCAGCCACCTCTGGATAAACCGACTTTCACACTTGCCTTTTTTAGCAACTGGAAAAGGAGCTAGTAGAACGTCAGCCTCAAGTACACGCCTTACAAGAGATCTCAGACGGCCTTCTTATCAAGGGGCATGGAGAAGACTACATTGAGGCCGAAGAGAAGATTCACGTTATTGAGAAGAAACTCAAACAGTTACTTGAGCAAGTGTCCCAAGACTTAATGTCCTTGCAGAGAAGCCAAGTAAGACCCTTTGTGGCTTTTAAATATGAAGATGTCATATTAGATGCAAACAGCAAAGCAGGGTTGCGCCTTGCTGTGGGGAGGGGGCCCTAAGTGTGCTGTTGGGAGTCCATGTCATACCCTCCCCAGCCGTGTGGCCTTAAAAAGTTAACTAAGCTCCTTGAAGCTGTTTGGTCATTAGTAAGGCAGCTATAACAAGATGGACTCCCTGTGTGGCTGGATTATTTAAAATCAATTCCAGTCCTTGCGTCTTTTCCGCCTTGCCTTCATCTGCAAGACACTCAAGCCTTCACTTTTCTCACGGGCCACGTTTTTAAGTCCTCTTTTTCGGTCCTGGTCATTCTCTTCTGACCACTCTTTTGTTTGTCTGCTTTCTGCTCTTTAAAATGTATTTCAACTCAGAACAAGCGAATACCCAACCTGTGGCCCCTTCCGTTCTCGAGTACGTATTTCATCCTGTACAACCAACACACTAGTGTCTCCCTGGCCACGTGACCACTTCCCTCGCGCTCACTGCCAGCTAGTTCTGTCCCTCTCTCGCTGCTGCTGAACTCAGTGTCCCCCAGCGTGTGCTACGGACTTTTTAATGCAAGAGGTTGGCCTTGTTTACATTCCCTCTTGCCTGAAAAAGTCCGTTAGAATTAGGGGTGAGAAATAGAAGAGTTCCCTCTTCCAGAAAGATTTGAGCTGGGGAAGGGGGTGCAGTGAAGAGTCTACATGAAGCACAATTTTTGCACTGTTGAGACTATTCAGAACCCCTCTCTCCCTGGACTGAACAAACCCTTGGGGCATGCATTTCAGATCCCAAACCCATCTCTGCCCAATGTGGACGAAGTCGACGCTGGAGACCAGCCTCCGGCAGCATTCATGCCAGCTTCCCGCGCAAAGGTGAGAGCCCCTTCCTGATGTGTGAACCACCCTGGTTATTTTTCAGAGTCGCTGTGATGACAGGAACTTGGGACTGCAAGGCCCCGTTAGATAACTCACAGTGCCATATAGGTGGCGTCAACCCGCTGGGCAATGTGAAAAAGCTTACTCCTCAAATTAAAAGAAAATTAAAATAGGTCTTTAAAAGCCTGCCTCCTAGTCATCATCTTTGGGGCTATAGCAGGTAGTAAAAGACGGAGCCCTTCTAGCATTGAAGAGGCCTCGTGATCTCCATTAACAACAAATGACAAACCCAGCTACTTCTTGCCAAATGTATTACTCTAGTCTCAAAAGCTTGTCAGGAAACCTACCTAAGGAAGGTGTATAATTTAAGAAGGTAGGATGTTTCACCATGGACAGAACGCAGCTATATTCAGCTCGCTAATCGCATTATTTTTATCCAGCAGTCCGGAGCAGAGAGAACTACAAGAGGCAAGGACAAGACAGACAGCAGGTAACAGCACCGAATTCCCCAGTTCCCCACGCTCACCTCCCCAAACCCAATGCCACAGTCAGGGTCTTTGTAAAATCCCCGGTTTCTGTCATCTGGAAAAGCACTAGGCTTCTCTTCTAAACCTGAACCCCGCAGTGGGCCGCATTGTCATCTCAAGTACGGGTGTCTTCCTTTCAGAAGCAGAGAGTCGGGTAACATGAGTGGCTTTTACCTCCGGAGCCTCCCTGACGAGCTGTCAACCTTTTCTATTGACAGGGCACCCGGCCCTGCCGACCCCGGCAGCTCGAGGCCACAGCGCTCCTTCCTGGCCCGGGTGCTCCGGGTGGCGCTGCCCCTGCAGCTGCTGCTGCTACTGCTGCTGTTCCTGGCCTGCCTGCTGCCCTCCTCCGAAGAGGACTACAGCTGCACTCAGGCCAACAACTTTGCCAGGTCGTTCTACCCCATGCTGAGGTACACCAACGGGCCACCCCCCACATAGAGGGCTCCACCTGGCCGGCGGCACCACCCCAACCAGCCTGTGGACTCGGTGCCCAGCTCACAGCCCCACGCCAACCTGTGAGGGACTGAGCAGTCGCACGGTCCAGGGACCTGCTGCGGACGACTCTCCCCGGACCCAGGGCAGCTGGTGCCTTGAGCAGTGTGGCAAACTAGTCTGGTTTTGGGATCTCTGGAAATGGCAGTTTCCCGAAGAACAGTGCACTTTGTGAGTTCTGATTTATTTGTAAAACAGCATTATTAGAATGTAGTTAATACGGTCGCGTGAGCAGTAGTGTCCATCCCATAGTATGCCTTCTAGAAACAAGCAGATTCTGCCTTGAATATGGTTCAGAAACTCCCATGCACCCTTGGCTGATAGATGTAAACAATCACATTTTAAAGGTTTAGAATTATTTTTACTCCAGTCGACTAGCAATCACGATCTACAGGTTACAAACCAAAATATTGTTCAGTCCTTAAGTCTGCTCTTTTCTATTGCTTAAAAAAATTTTTAAAGAAATCATATTGCATGGATGTGGTTATTTGTGCATATATTTTTAACAATGCTGAATCTGTATGAATGTAAACTTTTGATTTTTTTTTTTAAAGAAAATCAGATTTTAGCTTAAGCTTTTGACTAATGTACAGTAAATGCCAAACTACATACTTGATAGGGACATTTTTGTAAGTTAATTTTATAAGACTTTTCATGTTTAAAGTGATGCTTCAGGTTTTAACTGTTTGGCCACAGTAGGGATTGATACAGATACCTGAAGCCATTTGTCATATGTACAACTCAGATGTTTCTCATTAAAACAAAAAATAGCCATACTTTTGTTGTGCTGGATTCTATTACAAAAGCAGCTAAAGCGTATGTGTAATTTTCCAGAGAACGAAAATTATTTTAAAGCTATTAGAAGGGATTGATGGGTTTAAATTCTGAGCCCTAGAAACCTGCCCGTGTGTACGAATGTGACCGTTGCCCAGGGTGTGACCCTCAGTGCTGAGGGCAGCCTGGTGTGGAAGGTGGTCCCAAACAAAATCACCCAGGTTTTCTATTCCCAGCTCTTTCCAAAGCGAACGAATGATGGTTGGCAACCGCTACAGGCAGAGCCACCTACTTGCACTGTCTACTTGTGACTAAACAGAGAGGGTGATTAGAAGTTTTTGAGCCAGTCCCTCATTAACCGCTCCTGACCTGCACTTGGGAGACACCACGGACTCAACAGCGTCCTCAGTCCCCTCTCTCAGCAAACCTCAGGGGAAGCCAAGGAAGCTCGGCCTTTCCAGCAGCAGTGCCACTTCTGTGTCTCAGACAGCCCTGGACACTGCCGGGCACGGGCAGCTTGATAGAAAGGGACCAGCCAAGGAGAACCCATTTCAATTTACCCAGTTGTTAAAGTGATATGGAAGGAAGGTAATTTTTTCCCTTGTCATTTTAGAGTGTTTTATCGCTTTAAAATAAGATAATACGCCTCTAGCCCTGACTGGTGTGGCTCAGTAGATTGAGCACCAGCCTGTGAACCAAAGGGTCACTGGTTCGATCCCCAGTCAGGGCACATGGCAGGCCAGGTCCCCATTTGGGGGAGTGTGAGAGGCAACCACATATTGATGTTTCTCTCTTTTCTTCCCTTCCCCTCTCTCTAAAAGTAAATAAAATCTTTAAAATGATAATTCACCTCTTTTCATGGGTTACAACAATCCCAGAGGGAAATTGAAGTGACTTGTTGTTACCCAAACTTTTTCTGTAAGCCACTAAATTGGTTAGAAGGTCTTTGCTCCAGTTTTCGCCAGATGCAAAAGGTGGAATTTCTACCTCCTTTTCTTCCTTCCAGACCGAAGGAGGCAACTATTCTGGAGACCATTTCTGCCCCTAAGAAGGGACTCGGGGGCAAATCAAAGCAAGGAAGGCGCTGTTAGTCCTCAGGATAAACGCCCACCCCAAGGAAGCCTTTCTTCCCTTAAAGCTCAGTGTAGTCCCCAAGGCTTGGGAAAGTATAACATTATCATCAGATTCTGCATTCCCCCAACACAAGGGAAAAGTTTCACATGACTCTTGGCATGAACATAACTTTGGTATGAATGATTTACTTCCCATCCCTAAGGCATGATATAATACTAATTGACTCGGATGAGATCATTATAGAACATCAACCCACAGTTATAAATATGTTTCTATTTGTGGACTTTATTTTACTTGAGCCCACATGGCACCTGTGGTCATAAATCACGAGTGTGAAACTGGAAAGTCTACAATAGCTTAAGTCAGAGATTCTTAATGCTCCTGAAACTCCACGCAAGCATTTGTGTTTAGGTACCTTTTTCCAGGAAGAGTGTCCATGGTTTTCGTCAAATTCATAAAGGGCTCTGTAAACCTAAAATAAAATAGAATTCAGAATAGGATGGGAACACTACTTAGCCTAATCACTGCAAGTTCTTAAATTTAACTCCCAACAAATAGAGTTTTAAAACCAAAATTATGAAAAACACTTTATTTAGCTTATATGATGAGAAACTTCTTTCTGCAACAGTGCCATGGACATTAAAAGGACAGAGCAAAGAAAAAGTAGTACCTGGAGGAACGGAAAGCAGATCTCAAAATCATCTTAACGCAAACGTTCGTTTATAGAAAGGCCCACATGTAGATGCCTGCTAATGGTACAAAGCATTCATCTGAAAAAGATAACCAAAGATGGCAAGCCAGCAGGCTCTGACATACACAGGGCCAAGCATCGCGGCACTCAGACACCCAATGCAGAACAAGTCCAGCAGCTTAGCCTGTGCAGTTAGGCAGGAGCTGTTCCGGGCCAGCATCAGCAAGCCCCGGCCTTCCCATGAATCCATCATTTCATAGCAGTGACTGGCCCACAAGTGAATAGGATCTTGGAATTCAAGAGAGAGAAAGGATCTATGACTCTAAAGCAAAGAGTTATAAGAAGGTCACATATCACAAAGAATGTGTATCTATAGAGCTGCCACTAGAGCCCAAATTCCAGCAACTGTGAGAGCTACAGAGAAGTAGCATGTGTTTCACACTACAGTAAACCAAATTGCACAGGGAAGCGTTAGTGCCTAAAAATGACAATTTTGCCTGGGTAAATTTCCAAGGAATTGCACGTGGGGAAAGCAGTAACAGAAAGAGGCGCTAACGGTACTACCCACTAACTGATACATACAGGATGGGAAGAACAAAATTCATCTTACTTTTTTCCACCTGTCATGGCTGCTCTTCTGTAAAGGTTCATGGGACCCCATCTAAGCTGAGAAGGTAGGACTTGAAGGCAACTAGAACGTAGCTGTCTCTCCGTTACTCATTGAGATTCAGTTCAACCAGCAGACTCTTTAAGAATCAACTCCTGCAACAGGAATAACGCTGGCCAGGCAGGTGGGAAACTTGAATTCTGGTCTAAGCTTTACCAGACTTAGTTTTATTGACCTTGAGCTGATCAACTTACCCCTCTAGGCTTTAATTTACACATGTATAAAAGATGGGACTGAACTTCTAGTCTGCAAGAATGTTCTGGAAATGAAACCAGACAAGCCTGGCTTGTCAGACTGCATTTGAGGAATGGATTCTGCAGTCTAAATATATGGGTTTTTTTAACTAGTTAAAACTGCATGGTTACTTTCAGCACTAGAACTTCAACTGCCTGCATTTAGTTCTATCCCTTACCCACTATGTGACCTTAAATAAGTTTGCTTGTTCTCTCATTTCCACAGCCAGAAAAAGAAGATAACAGTAATTATGAGGATTAACTGTGGCTGTGGGAAGCACTGAGAATGTCTGGCACATAGTAAATGTCCCTCAGATACCTATTATTTTTAAGTACTTTTTACCATTTCCTTCACATAACCTTTTGTACGTTTTAAAAAGATTTTTAGTGGCTTAAATGTGTTAAATCTTAGTGACTTAAATGTGTCAAATCTTACTAAATAAAAATGTTTCAAAACAGACCTAGACCTGGCTGGTGGCACAGCAGATAAGGCACCAGCCTGCAAACCCAAAGGTTGCTGGTTCGATTCCCCAGCCAGGGTGCATAACCAGGTTGCAAGCCAGGTCCCCAGCCAGGTCCATAGCTGGAGGCAAGTGAAAGGCAACCGTACATTGAGTCTCTCTCCATCTCTGCCTCTCTCCCTTCCCCTTTCTCTAAAATAATAAAATCATTTAAAAAAAAAAAAAAAAAAAAGACCTAGAAACTGTAGGTTCACCTTGAATTTGAAAAGGTATATGTTAAATATGCTAGCCCCTTAGCAGATTTAAATAACAACCAAACTCTTGATTGTCCCGCGCCAGAACATTCTAGAATTGCTTCAACTTAGCTTATACCAATGAATATATAATGTAGCTCTACCAAGAATTGGTCATTGATTTTTCTTTTACTGAAATCTAAAATAATTGCCCTTCCAGACGAGTTAGCAGGTGAAGTAATCCAAATAAAGATTGCAGAGCTTTTGATTTTGCATTGTTTTGTTTTTAATATAATTAACCTCAGGGCTGTTCTTATTATGCTGACAACTAATAATCTTCTGTTCCCATTTCAACGTTTCAAGAAAAATCTCTTCAAAATTATTTTAGGGTTGACTCCTTTGCAGGGAGTGCTGACGGCCAGTGAGCATGTTTGGGCGGGGGCGGGGGGGGGGGCAGGTAAAAGGAGGGAGACACATTTAGAACAGCTCCCGGGGTGTGCCCACACGGATTGGGGTCCTCAGGAGCTGCCAGCCCTCCCACGAACCTACGTGAACACTCTGTTCTAATGTCCTCTGTATTAAGAATATTCCATGGTAATTTTCTCCTAATTGAAATTTGTCTTTATATGACTCTCCATAGTAGACACTTGCGTTTGGAATTAAGCCCAACTCGCACTCATTGTCCACAAATTAAGTTCCTCAAATATCACACCAGAGGAAAGGAATCTGGCTACATGAGTCTGCGGCAGAGCTGAGGATCCCTCTCCCACCACATAAATGGGAGTTGGGTGGGTCTTTTGTATTTCAGTGCTCAATTTCTGTTCATAGTTGTCAGATCCCATTCACCCCAGTTCATTCCTTTTAAAAAGTGAACTTAAAACCACTGACATCCTTGCATAGCTATGGGAAAATTTTAAGTTACCCACAGACAATTTTGAGGGATGGACACCCTCCAAAAAGACGACGTCTAAAAGAAAGCACTAGTAAAAAGAAATGACTAGTCTTTAAAATGGACATTGAGGGGCTTACACAGAACATACAAGTATGGCAGCCTGACCTTGCATCCAGTTTCTTCTTAGAAATGTGTCAGAGGACATTTTTGGAGCAGATGGGCACAGAGATTCAAAACACGTCACCTGAAAGGGGCAAAGGGCCCTAGAAAATTCTTAAAAGAACATCTTTAAACTATAGACCATGGTATCCCAACAGCCTACTTGGCCCGGCCCCAGTCTGATGCAGTAAGTACCGAGGAGGCGTCTCAGGGTGAATGACGAACCTGGGTCCCCAGCACATACAAGCCAAACCTGAGCCGACAAGAAGTTACCAACATGTTACATCCTCCCAGTGGGCTAAATCCAAAGGAGGCGAAAGGGGCAGCCTTGACAACTGTGCAGGAATCTCTGCAAAAAAAATGAGCAATGGGCACTGGGGGGTTTTCCTAAGAGCATGCACTAGTCAGGGTGAGCTCAGGACTTGGCCCAGAAGTGTGCCCGGACACTGGGCTTCAGCCTGGTACCTACCTACCTTGGGCATCAAAGTTCAACCTAAGGAATTTCATGACATACTAATGTAGCAATGGCTTGGACCTTATTTTGGGTTTGTTTTCTTTTGTTTAAACTTGTTGTCCCCTAAATACAATTAAGAGAATTTCATTGGCAAATAATTGTTCAAGGCTGCCTCTCTGCCTCCCACTTCCCACTCCAGCCTCTATTTGTCATGGGGGGTTGGTTCTAACCATCCGGAAAGAAAGAAAATGAACCTGGATAGCACTGGTTCCCTGGTCAATATAAAAACTAAGCTTATTGACTGTACTGAGTCTCACTAAGGCTGTTGAGACACAGAATAATTTCAGACCACCTCCAAATACAGACAGTTGCGTGTGTCCTAGCTATCCTCTGAAACAGGCTCAACTTCTACTAAAATTGTACTCAGCAAAATTAAGACTTACTCAAGGTCTCACCAGCAGAAATCAACCTTTATAACATAGAGTTATCCTAAGGACTTAGTAAATGCAGAATGTGCTGGCCAAAGTAAACTTATTTTCAAAAAGAAAAAAATGTTTAATTTCATATCACGAGACAATTTTTTAAAACCACAAAAATCACACATGATTACTTAATTGTTCACTTTCGAAATGTAGCTGTAACTCCTCTGACGCATTATGTTCCTGAAAATTCATATGAAAATTTCCGTTTTTAAAAAGTTAAAATTGTAATGTGAGGTGCTTGATCATGATGTCCTATTTATGTTTCACTTGGAAATAAGAATATTTTTACTAAGCTTCTATTTCACCCAATCCACCATATAAATATTCTGATAAGAAAATATTTTTAAAGAGCCCTAGGGTGTAAGAGAGCTCTTTCTTGCCATAATTACTAAATATTCTCTTAAATAGAATTCAGGAACCAGGGCTTGTTCAAGTGGTGTGCTTATCAAGTCTACTCAGTTCAATCCCAAACCTGTCATCCTTCATGGACCAGTGTGCCTGGCACACACAGCCCTGTCTCTGGGTGGCTGTCACCCCTACCCACAGGATAGATAGATAGAACCCTGTTCCTGCAAACACAGGACCTTTCTCCAGCACACACCCTGGGCCCCTTGGGATGAGAAAGCTTTTAAGAAGGGATAAGTCCAGGGGCAGAGATTTAAATCTCCACAGTCCTCCATGAAAGTGGTTACACATGCACAAAACCCCCTCACCCCAAAATGACAAGCAGGCTCTCTGGATGCCCATCCAAAGCAAATGAGGATGGCAGCAGGTCTGGGGGAGAACGTGGCTCAAATCCCAGCTTGACCACTGGTTCCCTAGGTTATGGTTCCTCTGTCCTTCCACAGGAAAACAGTGCTGACATCCGTCCTCACAGGCCTGTGAGGTAGGTAGTGTGACACTATTAGTTGATTGTCATCAAGGTTTTCAGTCCTACAATCAAAGGGTCCAGAGAGAGCTTACATGGGTCTGAACTAAAAGGCAGGTAAGGTCGTACAATAAAGATTAGTCCACTTCCTGTAAGTGCCAGGTTCTCTCAGCCTTTCCAAATCAGATTTCCACCATTCATTCCAAAACCTCAGGTGTTCTTTTTCCCCTCAAAGGGTTGGGGGAGAGAGAAAATAAAGGTACCACTGATACCCTACAAGGCCCCGCAAGTCACAGCTACCCAACACATCCCCAAGTTACAAGGAAAATGGGCTTTCTCACTCCAACTCCTGGGATGCAGGGAGGTGGGAAAAGGATCGTATAGACTAAACCCACCATAACAAAAGTGGGGCCACAGACAAAACCTGCCCTCTCCCAATGGGGCTCACGATTCAAACCAAAGTTCACGCTTCACCTCTGACCTCCGTAGCCTGTTCACCTCAGGGCTGGGCGTCACTGAGCGCTGGGCATCACGGCACTGAGATGAGGGTTCTGGGCGTCCTCTTTGCTCTCACTCTTCTCTGCTGGGCTGCACTCTGGCCCCGCGACTGAGGACTTGCACCCTCGAAGTGTGTGGGCATTCAGCATCTCCAGCAGCAGGTCATAGACTGGGACCACATTTTTGCACTTCATGCTGAGCAGGTGTTCCATGCCCTTGTTACTATGCAGACAAAATGGTACAGCGATTCCTTCCTGAGAGGCAGGCATGGCCACTTTGAAATCATCCCCCACAGAACCAGCGCACCACACGCACACTCCCCCGAGCCTTTTGTTCTTTGGTTCTTTCATCTGGCTCCTTCAATAACCTACACTTAAGTGCAAGGGCAACATCCTGTGACCTCTGGGCCCCATCACTTACTCGCAATGGCCCAGCAGCACCTGGCACAGAGCATGATCGATTCTCATTGTTCATGGTCGTTACGCCCTACACAGTCACCACAAACACTGAGTTGGCTGATGGCTCCCAAGGGAAATACAGGGTTAAGGGCCTGAGAGCCTCTGCTCACCTTTTCCGCAGCCCATCAATATATCACCTTGTATGTGTGTTTTTGCTTAAAGACGCCTTACTGTACGTGTTGCTGACTCATTAATGTTTAATGAGGCCTATGGCTCCACGGCTCATGCTTGAACAAAGCTTACCTCATACATATTTTCTCCAGAAGGCACATCGCAGCGTACCTGCATTTAGGGACATGACTCGTCACTTTAGCCCTATGTGTGGAGGCCATTTGTGGACAATGAAATTTCCAACAAAAAGCACAAAAATGCAAAGACATGGCCCTAAATAGACCACGCAAGGGCCAACTGTTAGAGTCTGAGCTGAAACAGGAAGGCAGAGCAGAACGATATCATGTTTGACCTCGTCTGGGAATATAAGCCCAGGCAACTCAATTTTTTTTTTTTTTTTGCCACTTTGTGAGTGCCCCCAAATGACCACTATACCGTGAGTAATTGATTTGGGGGGGTTACAAATCAAGTTTAGCAAGTAGGTAAATACAGAATCCATGAAAAACAATAAACGGTATCTGTCCCGCAAATGGCTGTGTGCCAAGTAATCGTTAAACAGGGACAGACGTCATTTCCATTCCCAACCCTGGTTAAAATTCTTGAGGGGTATGTTGCCCCCCACAGCCCCTTGTCTCCCCTCTTCCTGGGCGACACAAAGCCATCATCGAATATCACACACAATTTACCATGGGCCCGCCTTCCCAAATAGCAGCTCCCTCAGGCCCGGGGAAAGAACAGCTCTCAGGGAAGGCCTTGGGCACTTCCCAGGATCACAGCCTCAAAAGTTGATCTGGGGAGCCGGCTTCAGCATCTTCAAGAAAACCACCCGGAGCTCCAGCCCTCAGTGGTGCAGGGAGGGGTGGCAGTTCGCTCTAAGGAAGGACCTGCCCCTCTAGAATGCCATAAACAAGCTAAATTCCCCAACAACTAATAATTAAATGAGCCACTCAGGATGCCATAAAGCACCTATAAGGGGCCACATGACAGCCACTCAGTGCCTACGATGTGCTGACCTTTGGTTACAGACGTGTGCACTGAGGATGAACCCCTCCCCCATTCTCTTTCAGGGGTTCACCTTCCTATAAAGGTAACAATTCTACCTTATCCATCGCACACTTGCAAACACTTCCCAAAGCCCTTCACCCTCTGAGCCGCTGGGACTGTACCTGGCGTGCCTGACGTGCGACAGGAGCATCAGGAGGTTCGCCAGGCGGACGGACTGCTGTTGGGAGGGGATGCCGCTCCTGGCGATCACCCAGACCAGAGCATCCGTCACGGCGTTCAGCAGGTGAGTCAGCTTCCGGCCGCTCTCAGTCTCCTGAGCTGCTGCAGCTAAAGGGCACATGCCTGGACAAAGAATAAAAGCCGTGACGGATTGCTCTGTGAGAAGGAAATGGTTTTTCCTTTTGTGCTCAAGCTGTAAGCAGGCCAACATCCTCCCAAAAAGAAGGCTAAACGGGTCAGATGGGTTCTGACATCTGCATCGTGGTGCCATCTTAAAAACATGACTTCGCCTTCCCAAGCTGGATGGGAAGGGTCAGCCCGGCAGACTAAACTGTCCATGGGGCCCTGACTTATGGCCCTGCGTTGTAAGTGTATCTAGTTGTCTTGAACCATTGTATGGTATATCTCATTTACAGCAACAAGTCACGTACAAAGATGGTCCAAAAGTGAGATTAAGTCTACTCTTAGCCTGTAAGAGGGCCCCTCATGAAGGGGAGTTCAATAATCATAAACTAATGACCCTGTGTGTGCCGTGTGGGGAGTCACAGTGGGCCCTCTTCCACCCCTGTGCAGGCTGTCAGCATCCAGACGGGAAGACTGCAAATCTGGGGTCACACAAACCTACTTTATCAAGTTCAGCTCCCTGACCCTGGTTTCCCTGATCTTCACTGTGCAGAGCTTTGCAGGTACATGTCTCCCGAGGTCTCCACAACCATCCCCGCAGGCAGGTTGCTCCCCTCTCCTGCCCTGCCCTGTGCTAACTCACCCCCTGGCTCTAGGATCCGACACGGTGGCCTCCCAATGCCTGCAAGATAACAGCTCAGGTCAACCTCCCTCCCCCACCCTCCATCCCTACCCCCAACTCCTGGAGTCCTAGAAGCAGGAAGATCACTAGTTTCTCATCCAGGTTTTCTATTTCAAACTAAGAATAAATAGCAAATATGTGAAACCAACAGGGAAACAGCCAACTTTTGTCTGCCATGAGCATGAAGGATGGCTGGCATTCCATCATCTACACAATCTGTTTTGGCCATTTTTGTTCTCTATTTTTATTGGCATTTTCAGGTTAATTAAGGCAGCTCAGTTCAAGGGACACGCTGAACCACAACTAGGCAAGCGAGTAGCTTCATCACACCCCTGGGAGCAAACCCCTCCATAATGTCTGATGGTGCAGATTCTAAACATTCATCTTTTAAAACAGCCTGGAACGGCTTCTCTAACCCACCTGCTCACCTCCTTCTCCACAGTGACCCGGAGTCCCCCTACTTAAATCCTCCACTGTCCCCGCAGCGGACCGCCTGCCCTTCCACTGCAGATGAAATGAGCCCTGACCTCAACCCACTGTGCCCCTTTGAGTGGCCACAGTGCACACCTGCTCCTGCGGCTCTTTAGTGACGTCCCAGCTCTTGGGGTTGAGTGCAAACTACCCAGAACAGTTACTAAGGGTACCGCTCCCTGCTTTGTTCATCCTCAGCACCCACCACACCTCACCTTAATATTAATTTCGATTCCTGGAACAGGTGATGCACTGAATGTGCTGAATTTCCTCCTTGGAATTTGCCTCTCCTCTTGCTATCTATACCCTTTCCTCCTTCAGAGCCTGGCTTGCTTGAACTTCTTTCTCTTACCCCAAGCTGGGTGGCATCATACATGCCTCACAGCCACCCGCTCACTGTCAAAGATGGGACGTGAGCACTCCAAGGGCACAGGCCCTATTTGTCCCTATATTCCCATCACCCAGTGCAATGACTTGGGTGAAGGAAACATTCGTAAATGGAATTAGAATGAATTCCCAGAGGTTTAAATTTTTGTATTTTTTAGCCAATCACACCATAACTAAAATGATAAGTATGCATAAGTACACCACAGAAAACTATTAATCAAATGAAAGTATGCAGAAAATTATTTTAAGGTTACGTTCCCTAAAATTGACCCCCCAGGTACATTAACAAGTGCTTTCTTTTCACTGCATTCTAGTCTGTCCTGCCATGTGACATGTGCTCCATGGATCTTTAACGCCACAAAGAAATCTTATGTATTTGGATTCAAGCCCTGGCTGGTAGCACAGCGGATAAGGCGCCGGCCTGCGAACCCAAAGGTCGCAGATCCGATTCCCAGCCAGGGCACATGACCAGGTTGCAAGCCAGGTCTCCAGCCAGGTCTGTGGCTGGAGGCAGGTGAAACGCAACCATACACTGATGTCTCGCTCCCTCTCTGCCTCTCTCCCTTCCCCTCTTTCTAAAAATAATGAAATAAAATCTTTAAAAAAAAAAAAAAAAAATAGCCAAAATTGTATACCTGTACATGTCTCAGTTCAAACTGACAAAAAGTGAAAATATAAAAATCAATCCTTGGCTTGCACAAATGTTCATGGCAACATTACTCATAACAGCCTATGCATGGAAACAACTTAAGTGTGCATCAATTGATGAACAGATAAAATGTGGTAGGTTCTTTATAATGGAATATTATTTAGCCATAAAAAGGAATAAAATTCTGATTTGTACAACATGGATAAACTTTGAAAACATCATACAGCCCTGGCTGGTGTGGCTCCCTGGATTGAGTGCCGGCCTGTGAGCCAAAAGGCGACTGGTTTGATTCCTAGTCAGGGTGCATACCTTGGGTTGCTGGCCAGGTCCCCAGTTGGGAGCATATGAGAGGCATTTGATCAATATATCTCTTGCACATTGCTGTTTCTTTCTTTCTCCCTCCCTTATCCTCTCCCTAAAAATAAATATTTTTTAAAGAAAAAAGAAAAAAATCATACAAAGTGAAAGAAGCCAGTCACAAAGGACCACGTTTTGTGTGATGCCATTTATGTGAACTGGCCAGATAGCTGAACCTGTATAGAAAGTAGATTAGAGGTTGCCTAGGGGTGTGGGTGGGGCAGAGACTTGGGGGGTGATGACTGGGGAGTACATGGTTTCTTTGGGGGTCATGAACGTGTTCTGAATTGGTTATGATGATGGTTGTATAAGGCTATGAATACATTTAAAACTATTGCTTTATATACTTTAAGTAGGTGAGTTGTATGGTATGTGACTTGTATTGCAATCTACTTGTTATTAAAAACAATAAAGTAAGTCCTTATAACCAAAACTGCAGTAACATAAAAGCCCTTTGATGCCCCCCTGTGTCTGACCAAGGCTCCTTTCAGAGGGCATGTGTTGGCTCCTGGGTCACCCCCTCCAGAACAAGCAGTCATTGCCAAGGTCTGCAACTTCTACAGGCCCTGGGGCCCTTGTTTTGGACTAGTTTCTATAGTTCCACTTTATTACCTTCACTGGCATATTAGTCCTAATTATGCTGAGTTAATCTAAGAGATGCATGTGGGTTTACAATATACATATTTAACTTATTGCAATTCACCTTCAATTCCATAGTACACTTTAAGTACAAAAACAGCATATTTCCACCTGTGTGCCTTATTATATGCTGTCCTTCTATGTAAGTCCACAATACAATGCTATTACTTTTGGTTTAAACACTAGAAAATTTTTAAGGCAATTAATTAAATGATGTTATTAGGCACTGTCACAGGAGTAGATCTATTTTTTCTAGTGTAATATTTGTAAAAATATGTATGTGTGTAAATGTATTTGTGCATGTGCTTGGTAATATTGCAACTAACAATGCTTTAAAAAGTAGTTTTTTTTAAAGGGAAACTTTTTTTTTTAAGATTTTATTTATTATTTTTAGAGAGAGGGGAAGGGAGAGAGGCAGAGAGGGAGAGAGACATCAATGTATGGTTGCCTTTCACCTCCCTCCAGAAATGGAAACCTGGCTTGTAACCTGGTTATGTGCCCTGGCTGGGAATTGAACCAGCAACCTTTGGGTTTGCAGGCTGGCACTTTATTCACTGTGCCACCAGCCAGGGCCCAAAAAGTAATTTTCTAAACAAATGAATTAACATAAGCATTTTGAAATAATGAAAAGAAAACAGCATTAATATGATCTGAGAGACTGACAGTTAGAAGGCAGTAATTAAATGGTGAATTGTCGATGTGAAAAAAAATAGAAAAGAAGTACATTTTGGTAGTTACAGAATCAACAGCGGTGTGTTAAGAATAATAAAGGAAATGGAGAAGCCAAATAACTTATATGCATGACACCTGGACATGAACTAAGGGGGCATTGCCAGAGAGGGTGGGGAATACCAGGTGGAGGGGGGCAAATGAGGAAAAATGGAGACACTGTAATAGCAAAATCAATAATATATATATATATTTAGCCCTGGCTCAGTGGATTGAGCGCTGTCCTGCAAACCAAAGGGTCACTAGTTCTATTCCCAGTCAGAGCACATGCCTGGGTTGCAGACCAGGAGCCCAGTTGGGGGCTCACGAGAGGCAAGGACACATTGGTGTTTCTCTCCTCCTCTTTCTCCCTCCTTCCCCCCTCCCTAAAAAGAAAATTTTAAAATATATATACAACCCAGCCTACCTCCCTCTGCTCGGCCAATGCCTAACTTGCAGCTCCTGGCTTGCCCACACCCCTTCATATTCCACACCTGCTCCTTCCTGCCCGTCCCTAAAGACTCATTCAACATCATCTCCTGCAAACCCTCCAGAATCTGTTTTCCCATGGTACTCTGTGCACACTTTATTATAGCCCTGAGTTCCTTCCTTTCAATTATTTCTTCTCTCTTCCTCCCCCTCCATCCCAACACTGTGAATGACTTGAAGGAGGGACTGTATTTTAATGAATGAATCAATGAATTAACAAATGAACCTGTAAAAAGCAGAACCCAAAACAATAAATATGAGGTCTGCCCCAAAAGTATCGGCTGCACAAATTGTTATATTAACAGCGGCTCAATGCTTTCGGGACAGACCTCATATAAACATGTCGATCATGTCAAGTGTCTGTACAAACACAGAACAAGCCTGAAAGGTAAACATTGTAATGTTCATTTTTCTCCTTTCCAGTAAAGTGGCTTGAGCCACTTCTAAAATGACTACCAGTAATTCACCCAATGAACAATTTATATTCAAACTAACTACAGTTTAAATCCCTATCAAATGAAACAGAGAAGTTGGAAAGAAAGTCCTTTTCCCCCTTTTCAAGAAAATGAGAAGTTCAACCCTCTCCTAGCAGGAGAACTTCCTCTTACCACCTTCCCAGCCAACATGGCCAGCTGCGGGGTTACTCACTGGCGTTCAGGAGGATCATGGCCTTGAAGCAGAGATACTCTTTGTGCTGGAGTTTCAGCTCCCGAAACCTTGAGGTTGTTGCCAGGAGCATGTCAAAGATCTCCAGGATTCCTTCCACACATTTCCCTTCGTCCCTACAAAAGTTCATTTGGAAATTTAAGAAAATTACAGCTTTAGGCAACTATCGAAGTAAATAAGGAGTGTTTTCTTTTTCATCTTACATTTTATTTTGTACATGCTTTAACTATAACAAGGTGATGATGGGACCACACCCGATGATGAGAAAATAACTATAATTCTCTTCTTATAAAGAAGACAGGGCATCTCTAGTAAGTTCCTGAAGTGAATGTTTAAATCAAGACTACTTAGACAAAATAATGTATTGGAACTACATTCTCCTCCTGTTCATAAATGTTATCCTAAAGGAAAACATTTTTTAAACATTTTTTGAAAGATTTTATTCATTATTTTTAGAGAGAAGGGCAAGGAGGGAGGAAGAAAGGGAAAGAAGCATCAATGTATGGTTGCCTTTCACCTGCCTCCAGCTATGGACCTGGCTGGAGACCTAGTTATGTATCCTAACTGGGGACTCAAACCAGTGACCTTTGAGTTTGCAGGCCAGCGCCTATCCACTGAGCTATACCAGCCAAGGCAGGAATAACCTTTTTGTTGATAATTGAAACCATTTCAACCTCCCAGCCTGAGATATGATGCGTCTTACTAAAATGAGACATCCATGTTCCCATCAGAAGACTCTGAAGTATTAACTTGGAAGACTGATCATTATGGAAGCAAGTATCCCAAGGAGAAAAAATCCTTCATATCTAGGGCTTAGGTCTCATTTCTCCATGGTCATTTACGAAACTAGTGGGGCAACTAAGAGGTGTGTAAATGTAATTTGGAAAAAAAGCTAATATGA
This sequence comes from Noctilio leporinus, assembly GCA_004026585.1. Taxonomy (NCBI): domain Eukaryota; kingdom Metazoa; phylum Chordata; class Mammalia; order Chiroptera; family Noctilionidae; genus Noctilio; species Noctilio leporinus. Next base: position 81,764 of record PVIW01002538.1, on the reverse strand, counting down.
CATACAAAGGAATCACAATGAGAGAAGATGATTTAGACTCAAGAAAGGCAGAAATGGAGACATGGGAATTTCTGATTTGCCAAAGATTATTTTTAAGCAAAAGTTTTAGACAAGCTTTGAACCATATAATTAAAAGTCTTTTGAGCACTCCTTCTAAAGTGAACTTTTAAGTACACTTTTGAAGTAAATTAATTTCACTGTATCTAGAAAATACCAGCTTCCATGAACTCCAGCAAGACATATATTATTCTGCCTCACTACTCCCAAAAAACTTTTATCATCAATCTTAAAGTCATGCCCTGGCTGGCGGCTCGGTGGGTAGGTGCCGGCCTGGGAACCCAAAGGTTTGATTCCCAGCCAGGGCACATAACCAGGTTGCAAGCCAGGTCTCCAGCCAGGTCCATGGCTGGAGGCATGTGAAAGGCAACCACACATTGATGTCTCGCTCCCTTTCTCCCTTCCCCTCTCTCTGAAAATGAAAGAAGGAAAGAGGGAAAGAAAGGAAGGAAAGAAGGAAGGGAAGGGGGAAGGAAGGGGAGAGGATCTACCCCAGAATGGTAGCCTCTATCTGCTAAAAAAAAAAATGTCATATGCTAAGACATTTGGTGTCCTTAGCATCAACAGAAAACTGTCTAATGTTAAATGTTATTTAAAAATCAGGGGAGGATTAGTTCTGGGCTTGGACCCTCTTATGGATGTTTATGGAGTTTCGTGCAAGCATATGCATATAATTGTGAGTGTTCTGAGTGTGCATTCACATTAGTTACTTGTGGGCTGAACTTTCGTGTCTAAATTTTCATTTTGTACTCAGGTAATTTTCCTCTCATCCTCAGTAGGTTTAAGTTTTCTCGCTGCAGAAGCCTCAACAAGAATCAAGGGAAGCAGAAATTATATTCTCAGTTTTCCACAAATGGGTTCATTTAGTTGTATTCACTGCTTACTTGGTCAGACTTGAAGGAATTCTGACAGGACAATCCACCAAAAGATAGTTGTTTGCCAGTAGTGTGAAAGTTACTTATTCACATGGGAAGAAATTCATAATTGAATTTTTTTATGGTGCATGGGCCCTGACTTTTTGAATAAGTAGCATTTTGAATATTTTTGAATAAGCAAGTCCTCCAAAAATATACCTATTACATATCTGTAATATACATGTATGTATACAATAAATACACTAAAAATCTTAGATTTGAAATTCTAGACTTTACAGAGTTAATGTGTTAAAAACAATTATTAGGAAATGCAACCAAAATAACCACCAGTAGGCACAAGAACTCCTCTTCTATAGTCAATCAAATAAATATGTTTTACATATTGTAAAACATAACATTTTCCAATATTTTAAAGAGTAATTGAGTTTGTTAAAAATAGCTTGTAGGGGGAAAAATGACTTTTGTTTTCTCTTTTGTTATTTAACCAAAAGGTACACCTAAAATTTACCTGGAATTTGTCTCAATTTACAGTAACTTACACACATACTTACAGAAAAGAAAGAGCCCATACAAAGAGGAGAATGCATTGTAATAAAAACCAGGAATGAAAGTCCTGGCTGGTGGCTCAGTGGATAGGCGCCCGCCTGCAAACCCAAGGCTACGGTTTCAATTCCCAGTCAGGGCACATTACCAGGTTGCAAGCCAGGTCTCCAGCCAGGTCCATAGCTGGAGGCAGGTGAAAGGCAACCATACATTGATGCTTCTCTCCTTCTCTGCCTCCCTCCCTTCCCTTGTCTCTAAAAATAATACATAAAATCTTAATTTTATTTTAAAAAAAGGAATGAAACAGTCACTGAAAATAAACACTAAATGTGGTATCAATTTATTTAAAAAGACAAGAAGTAACTTAATCCCAAGTTTGCAAAGTTATTGGTTTGTCAAGAGAGAGCACTTCTTCCTAGCACGAACTTTCAGAAAATTGTGTGTATGTGTGTCAGCGGCTTTCACCGCGTAGAATGGTGTGAATGAACAAATGAACCAAGTGATGGTTTGACTGGCTGCTTAGCCTTTCAACTGCCTTGCAACACAGTTCCATGAGATGACAGCAAGACTAGGCTTTTGAAGTGGGAAGAGGGTGGAATCGAGTTGTTCTAAGAGAAAAGAATCAAGTACAATAGAAAGGTAGTTTGCCTTTTAGCCCCCTCCGCTTTTCCCTCCCAATTCTCTAGCCAGCTGAGAGGCGTGCACCTAGTGAACAGTGTGGGTTTCACAGCCAGACCTCCAAGTCCAGGCCCACCACTTGCTACTCTGTAACTGCATGAAATCACCTGCCTTCCCCTTCTCATAGCTGAAGGATGGGGATAACCATGTGCTTACCCAGGAAGGGCTGTTGTAAAGCTGAAATGAATAAATACATATCAAATGCTAAAGATGGCGCCTGGCACATGCAAGCCTAACTGTTAGTTATTTTGATTGTTACTAGAGGTTCCTACCTGTCCAGGGCTTTCAGAACCTGCCTCTATAGTTTACCATCTGGGCTTGCTCAGACTTGAGCCACACACCCTATTCTACCTCTTTCCCCAAAGGCTCTGTCCTCCCACAAAATAACTCCATTACTTAGAATAGTACTCTACCAATGTTGTCATCCATGAGAGGTAAAATGGTTGCTAATACCCTGGGCGTATTTTTCATCTGCCTAACGTGTGCAGAGGGATCTTCTGATGATCTGAAAGAGGTAATACCAAGAGTTGGGGCCGGCACTTCAATTCACAGCTCTAGGTATCCTTCCACTCTGCACAGGGTCAAATGTGACTGAACATTTAACACCAGAACTTCTTCAAAATAAGGAATGAGAAAATCAACTTCCACGGAGGTTTTCAAACTGCTCAAATTTACACCAAGAAATTGGCTTACCTTTCCTACTAAAATTCTTGAGAGCTATTTCTGCTTTCCTTCCATGAGCAGTTCACCAAATTAAAAATTGGCTCCTTTTCTGAGCCATCTTTAACAAAAAAACTAAATGAAACCAGGTTATGGAATTCCCCCATTTCCATTAACTTCATCTGGTTTCAATGACCACTTTATCCACTGCTATTGCCAACAATGCTACATAGCAAATGCAATTAAAAATGAATTAAAGAGCGTTCAAATAAACCTGGCAGATCTGTAAGAATTTTATCACCCATCCAGATAGTTGGCAATATAATTGGTCGTGACAGGTGAAAAGAACAGCAGGACCACTTAAAACTATAGCCCAAAAATGGAGTTTTTAATGCAGAAAAATCTAAGTTGGTTTCTGCTCACTTGGTGACCACATACTCTGTAGAACACAGGCCCTATTTAAGGCTGCCACACAAAGAATGAGTCACAGGACACTGGATCCTCGCACCCATTCTTGTACTCTTTTCGGGTACTTGACCCAGTGAAGGAGCTCATGACATTATAATCCTCTTCACTGCCCTTTCAGGTGTGAAATTTTAATTGCAGCACTTAGGACCTTGTTCCCTCTCACTCAATGATTCACTCAAGTCGAAGAAGAAATGCAATGCATTTTTCTCACCTGTCCAGAACGAGGTCTGGAGCGAAGATGAGCTTGCCAGGGTGGTCTATGGAGCGCCACATGAGCCCCACCATGAGAACCTCCATCCAGCAGCTCTCCAAGAGCCGCACTTGGTCATACAGACTGAGCTCCACAAAGCCTGGGGAAAGCAAGAGGCTGTGAGATGCGCCTGCCCTTCTTCCTGGCTCCCTGCTTCTCTACAAGCAGGAGAGCAAGTTTTCAAAAGCTTTGTAAACATAATCATATTTTAAGGATAAGGAAACAATCCTATTTTAAAGATGTGGTGATAGGCTGACCTAAGGAAGAAAATTTAAAAACTTATGGTGCACAACTCAATTTCTAGTCCTGGACCCCTTCTAGAGGTAACTATACTTAATTTAGAATTTAGGGAGGATGGTTACCTGGCCACATACAGCTCCCCAGACAGATGCTAGTAAAGAACAGAAAACTGGAACCGATCCTTGATAGTTACATCCTAATAATTGCCTTGTGTTGCTGAGAAAGATACCACTGGGCTGCCTGCCTGGCCCTGTCCATGATTGGGGCTGGGAGGAATGGGTGGGGTACAGAAAGAGCAGGGCCAGCCCCTGAAGAAAGTCAAGGCTTTAACTGAAAGAACTTCTCTGGTTGCTCAAAATTTCCCATCCACTGTTAGAATCACTCTTCTCTATGTAGAAGTGCTGACTCTAAGCTGTTCTACCCTGAAGAGCAAATATAACAATTGAAGCAGGTCCTGACAGCCTGATAACCTAACAGCATGCATTGGCCAAAGAGCTGGAAAGTAAACAGGTCATCTCTAGGGAAGTGAGCACAAAAGCAAATCAGAGATTTCTGGCGCTTTGCCCATCAGCTGCAATAAACGGAGGAGGCAGTGGAATACAGATTCAGTCACCAAACCCATGGTCCTGGCGTAAGACAGGGTCCGGTTAGAATCCCAGCTCTCTAGTTCGTTACTTACTCCCCTTGTAAGTCTGTCTTCTTGTAGGCAAAATAGGGGTAACAACACCCGCCTCAGAATTGTGAGGATCTCTCTTCCTCCTCACTTTACAGATGAGGAAACTATGGCACTGAGAGTGCATGCGGTTCAGTCCTTGACAATTATAATGCAAACCTGCACACAGGAGAATTTAATGGAGTAATGAACGGAAAGATGAATAAATCCTTTCCAAAGCCACATTCTATGCTCAATTCAGGTTCCTAATAAGGGGACACGTTCCAATCGTACCCACGGTTCTAGACAATAAACCTACTACGGAAGACCAAGCTTTTTATACTTGTAGCTGTTCGACAGACCAAGACCAGGTGACATTTTAATATATATATTTTTAATTTGGACAAGAAAGGTATCAGCTGTGGTGGGGGAACGGATCACACCTTCAGGCTGCTCCTAAGTTTTTAGAAAACTTGAAAATACAGGTCTTGAAGAGAGCCTCAGAGCCTGGTTTTGTTATGGTGTAAGGAAACTGCAATAATTCATTTCACCACTCCTCTCCATGTGGGGTTCTGAAAAAACAGTGCTTGTAATGCAGACAAAGCAAAAGCTAGAGGAACGTGCATTGTCTTCCATGGGAAAGAGCAGAGGAAATAATATGATTCTGGCAAAGGTGAAGATGCTAGGCTATCAAAACAGAACTGGATACCAGAAAATCCTCAGGAAGCCCAGGGCTGACAAATGATCCAAAGAGATACTATAACTCTAGGCCTGGGTCTCACAGCTTTTCACCAGCTTCCCAGCGCTCCCAGTCTTCACAGTTCTCCCAAGGCAGATGCTGCCCCAGGGCATGGGAACTGTCCCTAGTGGCTTAGACCTCTGTCCTAGTGGACAGAGACCTTGGACAGAGACCTCATTTCTTATTTCTTCTATGACTGTAAAGATGCGCACAGGCAAGCCCTTCCAGAGGGGGATGGGTTGCTGCTGACCTATGTTAGAATCCTAGATGCATTTTCACAGAAACGCCAATGCAAATAATAATTAGATGGTACTTTTCACACAATGCAAGTATGTTATTACCAACTAGCCTGGGGAAATGATCACGTTACAGGATGGAAAATGCAGGTTCCAAATGACTACCAGTGAATCATCAAACCTATTTTTAACCTGGTGGCATTTCAGGTTTACTGATGATTCGTGTTATTTCAGCTGCTGATTTACTTTTTGTCTGTATATATTTATTCGTGTACGGACTACAAATTCTTTTTCTACTCAAAGAGTAGTTTACAAATTCCTACTTGGCATCCAGCAAACCTTTTATTTTCACACAGGTCATACTGCACCCACTCCACCTGCACCTGCTACCCCTTCTCTCAAGTGAAGAGTCCACAGACAGGACTTTTGTCAATGTGGAGCCCAGGTCCCTTCCTTTCAGACCATGTTCCAGGTCCCAGAGCCAGTCAATGTCATGCCCAAATGGCCCCAAGCCATTTCCAGCGCCTGGCTGGGTCTCTTCCCTTGTGCACCCTTCTCAGAACAGGCGTGAGAGGTGACCAAAGGTTCATGTCCATAGAAGAGTGGACATGCAGGAGGGGTGTGCACAAGGGTATACAGGCTGGATCTGGCAGTGGGAAAGGGGAGTTAGTAAGTCTGGTAGAGGACTCAGAGAAGTCCAAAAATTCTAAATTGGAATCTGGTCATCCAGGCCATGTTAAAGGTGTACTATGTCGAGATGGGCAGAAAGAGCCTATCTCACTAAAAGATTATATGTCAGGCTGTCAAACTGTTAGACTCTTTTGTGGACCTCCACTCTATACTGTTGCCCCATAAATGTTAGAAACAAGCCTTCCTACAAATATGTATATGGGAAGCCAAGACCCGGAGAGCCCTACCCGGAATTTTCTTGGCCCAGCCGATCATGTGCACCAGCTCCTTGTCAGCCAGCTTGGTCAGGGACAGCATCATGGAGGCCTCGGTGAAGGGCGCGCTGGGGCGGCTCATCAGCACGTTGGGCGGCTCCGCCTCCAGGAGCGTGAGCACCAGCTGCTCTGGGCTCAGGGCGCCCAACAGCAGCTCCTTCCCTCGGCTCACGGGGCCACCGCACTTCTTGGCTTTGTTCAGACAGTGCAGCTGCTCCTCAGAACTTCTCTGCCTTCGTACTATGCGGTACCCGCACCTTTCTCTCCGGGAGCCTAGGGTGGAGAGCAGACAAAAATGCTTTCCCCAGCCCTTCCCCAGCCCAGCATGCAAGCTCCCCACACGGCCAGGGTGGCAATGAAGCGATGACATCGCTGTGAGACCTGGTCTCTTCTCAGAGCCTGTCTTAGACCAAAGGCCTGACTTACATTCTGCAGCCTTCAGGGTAGGTACCAAATACGATTATATTTGTGGCTGCATTAGCAAAATCAGTTACAAAGTGTTTTAAAGACAATAGCCCAAATGATCTTAAGGTCTCCATTCCAAGGTCATCTATGAATACCAACTCGATTTCTCTTCAAGAGTGCTGATATACCGCACTTTCCAAATCTTAAAATTAGGTATTTTCTTCAGGCAGAAGATGGGGGAAAGTTAGGAAGTGAACATTGATATTTCCAAATAGTTATCAAACAATATACTTTTATAATTTATTCTTTTTTAAAAAAAGATTTTATTCATTATTTTCAGAGAGAAGGGCAGGGAGGGAAGAAGAAAGGGAGAGAAGCATCAATGTATGGTTGCCTTTCACCTGCCTCCAGCTGAAGACCTGACTGGAGACCTGGCTTAACACCTGATTATGTGCCCTGGCTGGGACTCAAACCAGCAACCTTTGGGTTCGCAGGTTGGCACCAATCCACTTAGCCCCACCATCCAGGGATATAATACATTCTTAAAATGTTTGATTGCATATGTTTGTGTATATATGTGTGTATGTGTGTGCTTATTCTTTTTACATACACAAATAAGCCTTTCAAATAAGAAATCAATTAAAAATCTGGAAAATACAGAAGAGCACAAAGTTTGGCATAAATTCTTTGCTTTTTAATGCTATTTTACTTTTCCATATTTTGTATACAAAATGACAATCATAGTGTATATACTATTTGATAAGCTGCTTTTTATTATAAAATATGCCATTTCACAACAATTTACTAGTCTATGTAGCATTCTGTTTTATGAGAATAGCATTAATTATTCAGTGTCTCCTATTGATAGAAAATTAGGTTGGTTATAATTTACTTGTTAGTATAAATATTACAATGAAAATGCATCTTTGTATGTATATCCAATCAGTTCCTTCTAAGAAAGCAACGATGTCAAGTTGCTGTAACAAAGCATATATATACATTTAAAATATTGATACAGGCCCTGGCTGGTGTGGCTGAGTGGATTGAGTGCCGGCCTGTGAACCCAAGGGTCACTGGTTCGATTCCCAGTCAGGACACATACCTAGGTTGCAAGCCAGATCCCCAGCTAGAGGCATGCAAAAGGCAACCATACATTGACGTTTCTCTCCCTTTCTTCCTTTCTCCCTTACCCTCTCTAAAAATGAATAAAATCTTTTTTTAAAGAAATAAAAATAAAATATTGATACATATTGGTAATTACCCTCAAAAAGTTTTACAAAATTTGTAATGTAAACAATATTATAAGGGCTACCTATTTTCTCATTTACACCATTTTGGGCATTAAAGATAATTTTTCATCTTTACTAATCTGACAGCTGATTAAACAATCTTATTGTATTTTTAAATTACTAGCATGGTTGACTAATATATTTGTCTAGTTGTGAATCACTTACTTGTTTCTTTTCCCCTCTTTTCCCCTAGTGATCTATAAAGACTTTTTATATAGTAACAATAAACAACTTTTGTTTTGTGCAATATTTGTCATGTTTGTTAAAGCTCTTTTAATTTTGCTCACGGTTTCTTTTGTCATCAAAGCCAAATTATTTTTTTATATCAAAATTACAAATATTCTTTCAAAGTTCTTTAAGAACTTTGTAGTTCAAATCTATTTAAAATTTCATGTATGTTTGTATCATGTCCTATTGGTATTTCATGTTATGTTTTTCCAAATGCATGTACAAGTTTCCCAATACTACTTATTGAAAAGCCTTTCCCATTGAATTTTATAAAATGCCATATTATTTAAAAAAATAATTGTGCCCTGGCCAGGTGGCTCAGTTAGTTAGAGCATCATCCATGTTCACCAAAACATTGTGGTTTCAAGTCCTAGTCCAAGCACACACCTAGGTTGTGGGTTTGATCCCCAGCTGGGGCACTTACAGGAGGCAAATGATTGATGTTTCTCTCTCACATCAATGTTTTTTTCTTCTCTCTCTCTCTCTCTCTTAAATCAATGAACATATCCTCTGGTAAGGATTAAAAAATAATAATAATTGTACATAAGAGTGTCTTCCTCTGGACTCTCTATTCTGTTTTATAGATCCATTTCTATTCTTGTGCTGGTATCGAAATGTTTGAGTTATAGTAGGTTTACGAACCAAGACACAATAGGACAATGGGTTTAAGAATGTGGGGGAGGGGAGACCTCTTCAATATAAAATTACATTCCAAGCTAAACTGTTATTTAAGAGTGAGGATATATAAAGGAACCATGGACATGGACAGCAGGTGGGATTGACTTTGGGGGGAATGGGTGGGTGGGGAGAGGGATAGAGGGGAGCAAAAAGGGGATGGATGTAATATAACAACAATAATTTTTTTTTAAAAAGGGTGAGAATAAATTAGAAACATTTTCAGTTAAACAAGGATTGAGAATATATATCACTCACAACCCCTTTGAACTAACTACTATACTATTTTGTTGTGAATGGAGAAAAATGACCAGAGGAAGTTACAAGATTCAAGAAGTAATGGTATGGAAATAATCTGGTAAGTATGAGATTGAATATAAAAAGCATTAAATGGCTAAAATCATCATAATCAATTTTGGAGCACAGAAACAAGGTAAAACCAAAACACTAGGCAATAACATGTAAGATGAGAGAATAATTTTGGTTAGAACATTCTAAGTTTCTTTAGTTGAGATGAGAGGTTTCTCTTAGAGAGACTGACTTGAATTCTCAAATTAATTAAGAATATATGAAATGTTGTCACTAAAAAATTGAAAGAGAAAATATGACTTCTAAACCAGTAGAAAACAAGGAAAGGTGATCAACTCCAAAAAGGAAAAAAGAAAAGCATGATGAATTTTAAAAGCACAAAATAATATGACAGAAATGAACCCAAATATTAGCAATCACAATAAACATAAACAGACTAAATTAACCAGTTAAGAACAATACTGAGATCATATATTTTTTTAACTTAGGCATGCATTTATTATGAGATACCATATATCTAATATACAAAAAAAACTGGAAGTAAAGGGACAGAAAAAGATATAACGGGTAAAAATTAATCAAGTAAGTTAGAATTACTCTATAAATATGAGATAACATAAATGATAAAAATCATTAGATAAAGATCATTAGATTATAAAACATAAATAATTCAAAATTCATATATATCAAAACAACCAAACCTAGCCTACAAACATAACAGCAAAAAGTGATTGAAAGAAAAAGGGAAAAGGGGAAATTGACAAATCCACTGGTGTTATAATGGAATATTTTAACATATTTCTCTCAGCACTGATAGTACAGAAATATAGGGTAAATGCCAGAATACAGAACATTTAGACCACACAATGGACAAAGCTGATCTACAAAAACTCATAGGCATTTGCAAAAATTATTGCATACTACGTCATGAATACAATTTTTAATAATTTTTAAAAGGTTTTGTTTGTTTATTTATTTTTAGAGGGAGGGGAAGAAAGGGAGAAAGAGAAGGAGAGAAACATCAATGTGTGGTTTCCTCTCACGTGCCCCCAGCTGGGGACCTGGTCCGCAACCCAGGCGCATGCCCTGACTGGGTATTGAATGGCCAGCATTCAATCCACTGAAAGTGGGCAGAAAGTCAGGGCAGAAAGTAACTTTCTGATCACACTTTTCTTTTTTGTAGAGCATATGAGGAGAAGGAGTTTACAAAATAGGTTACATACAAAGTGGAAGGTTTTGGATCCATACATTCAAATTTATTTGACCAATTTTCACTGATAAAGTACTTATGTACCAGGCCCTGTACTAAGTTATGAGGATTCTAGGATCAATAAAATGAAGACCTTGACAAGGAGTTCATATTTTTCTACCAAGGACATTTCTAGTGTCATGATTGTGACACCATTATCTAGGCAGAGTCACCCAAAGTGCCTGCCAGCTTAATGAGAATCTCTACAAAACGGAATGTTCCATATTAGAAAGTAACCTAGACAAACATCATGATGATGATGACGACAACGACAATGATAATGACAACAGTAAATGATAATAATGGCAGTTTTCATCTACTGGAAGCTTCTATGTGTCAGACATTATTTATAGTACATAATTATCTCATTCCAATCACTGCTGTAGAGTGCAGATGCTGTTACTATTTCCAACATACTGAGGAGAAAACAGGCACAAGGAATCTCAAACAACTCACCCAAGAGAGAAAAGCTAGAAAATAGCAGAAGCACTATTTCATACCATACCATACCTCCCTATCAAATTTCTTTCATGTACATTCACCAGTGAATAAAGAAAGAACATCTGAAAGATGCTGAGCTCTTATCCCACCACAGGGATGTAGACCAAATACATAGCTATTCAGATTGTTCTCCCATTTGCATTTCAGTGTATCCTTATAGTAAAGCCATACCCCTGAAATTAGTCTTAGTGGGGTATCCTCTTGCCATTTAAACAAATATATTAATACATCAAAAGAAAAGAAAGAATTGGAAATGCAAAAAAAAAAAAAAAAGTGATAGCAGAAGAGACATGGTTGTGAATAAAAAGGGGAAGTGGAATAGTGGAGAACAATGCAGAATACAGGGAGCATCCCTAATCCTCTCAGAATAGATAAAAGGAAGAATGCAGATAGAAGGGTTTGTTTTGCAGGGGGGGCAGGGGGGCTGGAAAAGAAGGGAGGCATAGTGCAGAAAATTCATTCCTCATTGTCTTTCTCTGAGTCAGCAAAGGGCCCAATATCCAACTGTTTGCACACTAACACATCTAAGTTCTTCTGTAATCTCCAAAGATAATGAAATGTTTTTTTCTTAGAGAGCCCTACCAAGTGACTTTTTGGCCAACTGCCATTACCTTTTTCCTAATTCTTTTTACTATGAATGCTTTTAATTATGTACATCTCTATGCCTCCTCAGACCGCATTGTATCAAACTCACAACTTTATGAGATTTTCAGTGAGGAAGGGAGGGAAGGATGACTAAAATTTAGTGCCAGACTAAATTTAGTGTGTTTTCGGACGTATTCCTCACAAAACTCAACGAAGCAGGTATCTCTGTTTCAGGGATAAGAAAACTGAGGGCCCGAAATGTCAAGTCTTTTGAGCAAGTCACAGTTAGCCAGAAGCAATGAGCCAAAAAAATGCAAGTCTATGGGAGTCCAGTCATCTGGTTCTTCCCACCAGGTACACTGCCCCCTACAGGTAGAGTATACACGTGCTACTGCCCTGGTCCTGAGCCACAGGGCTACAGCCATCCAACAGATCCAAGCGCAATAAAAGCATTCTTATCCTAAGACTAAATTATACATCTTTAAAAAAAAAAAAATACACTCACCTTAAAGTACTGTTTAACTTAAAACCATGAAACATTTATTTGCAATCTTTTGTCAGTGAGCAAGACTTTCTCTTTAAGCACCTCTGTCAATTAAAACACGTATTTTCCTGCATAAATCATACCCATGAGACATTTTCACTGAATTATCAGTTTCAGCTTCTCTAAAACAGAGCAAAAACGTAGACACTCTTAAAGCAATCCTAACTCAGAACTTTTCTGTGTTTAACCCTACCCCCTCCATCTCACCCACACCTGACACAATTGCTATTAGTCCTTTATGGCTTTATTCAAAGCTTTCACAGAAACGGTGGTGTTTTCCCACTCCTATTTCATATGTTTGCATAAAATTTAATTAGATGATATAAATCAACAATTTTGATGAGTAGAAGAAGCTCCACTAATGACTGAGAAGGATGTAACCTAAGTGGTGGGAGCAGAAATGTTCCAGAGTTTCTAAGAGTCACCAATACACCCTGGGAGATCATGAGCTTCGAGGGGACCTTTTACAGAGGAGGCTGAAACATCAGCGAGACTAGGAAGCCGGAGAACTGAGCTCAAATTAAGAGAACTCCTGCTATAAATCTGAACTAGGTGAGGGGTCTTATCTATTGTCCGTACAGAAAAAAAGAGCGGCCGAAAATGTTGAAGAGACAGAGTTATACTAAGATATCCAGAGAGAAAGGGAGAGACTTTTGTTTTAAACTTTGGAAATAGTTACAAAGAGAGAAATCACAACTAAATGCAGAAGTTAAGAAAAGTACATGCAGAGTTATGCAGAAACAAGCAAGTATGTACAGACAAGTGAATCAAAGGTTAGCCAGGTGGAGAGAGCTGGGTGTAGGCATCATTGTCAGCTGTTATACTAATGTGCTCATTTTCCTTTTTTTTCATGTATGTGTGTATGTGTGTATGTACATGTTTATTTATTTATTTATACAGGTGTATGCACACATACATATTGTCATGGAACAAGATCTATGCTCCACTTTCCTATAGTTCACGTTTCTGAGTCCTATGTACCTGGATTTTTTTTCCACTTCTAGAAAGCTATTGCAGAGACAGGCATGAGTCTATCTATGCCACCCAAGTTAATTCACAAGACATGCTACTTTCTTGTCACAGCTTTAACTGCGAACATCTACCAGACTTTCATCCTTGGACTTTTCAAGGCCTCCAGCAGATGACCATCCAGCCCCTCTGTGAGCCCTTCAGCGTCTCCAGTTCCCTCATGCATGTGGCAGCCCATTCTGTTGTCAGAGCACTTAGACTGCAGGAAGTTCTTCCCTACTGGGCCAAAATCTGCCTCCAATAACTTGTTCCCACTCACTCCAGCTCTACCCTATGCCAACACTAGGGATAAGTCGATGCCCCCTCTAATGGGACAGCATACACATTCTTGAAGAATATTAACAAACCCTCACCCCCCTCCCATGCAGACTGCAGGTCCCTATAGCGTTCCATGCCCCAGACACGATGAAAGGAAGTCAGCACTCACCGCACTTCACCATCCCCACTTCATAGCACTTCCGAAGGCGGCAGGCTTGGCAGCTTTTGCGCCGGTTCTTATCTATTGTACACTGATTAGTGGCTGGACAAATATAATCATTATGTCCTATAGCAAAGCAAAAGATAAAAAACAAATAAAGGAAGGTTATTGCTATAATATTTGAGGTAAATATCTTCCTGGTCAGCAACACTGATTATGCTACCCAGCTGAGGGATAAGGGGCATCATCTGGATGATAGGCACAGGTACAAAGGCCAAAGTTCCACGCACTAATAAGGCCCCATCCATCGCTTTTAGTCAAGGAAATCTAGGAATATTTTTAATATCCTACTTTTTGACTAATAGATTATTCTGTACGTTATCTTAGAATTCTTAAGAGATACATTTAGAAATATTCCCCTTGGGGCATGGAGAGTGGGACAGTTGCCTGGAATTGATTTGCTCCAAATCCAGAGCTTCTTAGGTATCAAGTCACCAAATGCAACTGCTTATATTCCTTAACATATATCCCTCTTTGGGATTTAACATGATACTTTTATGGGACTTCACAGTCAAATAAAATAACTGAACTAGTCAATAAGATGGAAATCAGCAAATTAAGTAAGAACAAAAAGAACTGATACTTAACAGTAGTTTTAGATTAGATGATGATTCGCAATTCTTCACTCCCTCCCTTAAGCCTTGCATTGACTAGAGTGGGCAGAATATACTTCCCACCAACAGACAGCGGGTGTGGCCACAGGACTTGCTTTAGCCAATGGTATGTTTGTAGATGTGCTACTCCAACAGTTTGGCCTGGCCTCAGGTAGCCAGTGGCTCAAGGAGAATATGGAGACCTATAGAGCAAATGTGAACTCAGCCCTAAGCTTAGAGCCAAGCTTTACAAAGTAGAGTCACCAACTCGTAGATCTACAACCAAGAAAAAGAATGCTTATTATAATCAGATACTAGTTATATAGTAATCTCTGATGGAAGGCAATGGCACTTCTTTTCTTTTCTTTTTTTTTTTTGCTGAGGACATTGGTCTTTATTGGAAGAGAGGTATGGGCAGGACATGAGGAAGGTTCCCCCATTTCAGGAGGGTAAGATCAGTCCTGGCTGCCCAATAATGGGTTGTGTGGGGTTGGGGTTATCTCTGACCAGGCCACAGTCCAAATGGGAAGACACCAGTCAGTCACAAAGTTATGAAAGTGTCACACAAGCCTGGCTGTAGGCCCAGGAATCACACAGGAGCCTAGGGCAGGTCCCCCGCACATTCATTGTTAAACTATACAGGATGAGGCTGTACATGAGTTAATTACAAAAAGTCATATTTACAAAAATCTGTACACACATTTGAAAAACTCACAAAATTGTCATCTATGTATCACAAGTAGCTAGACCAAAATATTAAAAATGGGATAAAATTATACATTTCTCTTCTCAATTCTTTTCAAAATGTTAATATCTTTAAAGCACATATGGTACTTTCCTTAGCAAGACCCATGAAGAGACTAAGCAGCCCAGCCCTCCTTGAGTCCCCAGAGGCCTTGAGCCATGAATGGGCCCACCAAAGGACACTGTCCATGGTTGGGACAGGGGAGCCAGCCCACAGTGCAGAACAGAATGCTGAAACACAATAAAGAGGAAGATGTCTTTGGCTAAAACTTTAGCATTAAATAAAAGAGGCAAACAGTATGGAAACATGCAGCCTTGCCAGTTAGGTTGGGGCAAAACAGGGCACAGGCAACCTTGAAGGCTGGCTCTAAGAAGGGTGGGAACCAGGCCTGGGCATGTACCTGGGTGGTAGAAAACTGTGTTTCAACCAGTTGGGTATGCCTGCTGGGCCTGCCAAGGAGTGCGTGCAAGAAAGGAACAAGGTAGGGCAGGTGGGCCATCTTGGCCACCGCCAGTTCATCAAGTAACTAAAGTGGATGTAGTACAAAAGTTGCAACCAAGTACTATGGACATGCTACCTGCTTGCCTTAAGGATCATGCTCTTTTCATTCTTTTAAGTAAGGAAGCGACAAGAAAATTTCCATTTCAGAAATTGTTTCAGATGCTACATGGAGGATGGATTAGAGGCAGTAAAACTGATGGAGACTAGGAGACCAGGAGATCAGGTGAGAACCTGCTGTATCAGTGCAGACCAGAGATGAGGCTGTCTGGACTGGGTAATGGAGGGAGGATGAACAGAGCTATCTGGACCTGAGAGATTTAGGGGAGGGTAGAGTAGAGTAGTGGAAGGGAGGGCAGGGAAGGGAATAGAATTATAATTGATAAAAGATAAAAGTCCATAGGATTTTTTTTTAATTTATTATTTCCAGAGAAAGAGGAATGAAGAGAGGCAGAGAGGGAGAGAAACATCAGTGTATGGTTGCCTTTCACCTGCCTCCAGCCACAGACCTGACTGGAGACCTGGCTTGCAACCTTGTTATGTGCCCTGGCTGGGGAATTGAACCAGCGACCTTTGGGTTTGCAGGCCGGCACCTTATCCTCTGTGCTACCAGCCAGGGCCCCATAGGATTTTTTGTACCTTTATTTCTTAGTTGTATCTTTCTAATAAATAATATGACCTAAACTCCTTACATTAAAGCTACAATGAGGCAAAATTTCAACATGGGAAATGGATGAATCTCAATGATAAATTAAAATGAGCAAGTCATAAAAGAAACAAGTCACACAAAGAAAAAAATATACAGGGGAAGATTCCATTTATATAAAGTTCAAAAATAGAGAAAACTAAACTAGATTGCTTAGGGAAGCATGCTGAGGTTGTAAATAGATGGCAAGGAAGACAGAAGTTTGGGCTCTCTTACCTCTGTGGGAAGGGAAGGTGCTGGGACCAGCAGGACTACTCAGAGGGACCCTGGGACTCTGAAGATATCCTGTTTCATGGCCTGAGCACCAGATACACAGGAGTTTGTAGTCCTTAAACTGGACATAAATAAATACTGGAATAAATATATTCCTTAACTCTATCCATTGAGAGAGGCTGGAAGCAGGAATACCTGAGAGCAGTGAGCAAACTAGCACCAAGATCTTGGTCTATAAGTATCATTCTCTTTTAAGAAGAAACAGGGCTCTTTGGGGAAACAGTTTATTTCAGGTCTAGGCAGAGAAAATACAAGATAATCTGAAATAGCTTGTTGTACTGGGAAGTAAATAAGTGTCCAAGTATTATGGGCACATCACACACACGTACAGAAGCCAGTTTAAAGGAATCCTACTGACCAAATCTGAAATAATTTGGATATCTGAATAAATGATAGTAATAGTAACCAACTGTAGAAAATAAGAAATAAAGTATACTGATATAAATTAATTATGCTCTCTTGCAAGGTAGGATGAAATCATGTAACTTCCAATCACTCTCCTGTCTGCTCTGATGGAGTCTTACACAATCACAGCATAATCACAAGAGATGATCCCACCAACATCTGCATATAATGTAAAACAAAGGGAGCACTGCTGCCATCATATATACAGGTTACACATACACTCAAGAGCAGGGGTTCCTACAGGGTGTGTTATAAAAAATTGTAAAGAAACAGCCCTGGCTGGTGTGGCTCAGTGGATTGGCACCTGCCCAAGAACCCAAAGGTTGCTGGTTTGATTCCCATCCAGGGCACATAAGCAGGTTGCAAGCCAGGTCTCCAGCCAGGTCCATAGATGGAGGCAGGTGAAAAGCAACCATACATTGATGCTTCTCTTCCTTTCTTCCTCCCTCCCCGCCCTTCTCTCTGAAAATAATAATTTTTTTAAATTGTGAAGAAACAGAGAATTATCTTGTTATTGCTTTTACCCTTACGTAGTATTCAAAACTAAATTACATTTTAAAAGTCAAAATTTAATTACAATCAGAAGTTTTCTATTATGCTTTGGAACAAAATGCTTTATAGCTAGGAAAAAAGTGTAATCCCACAGTACTTTTCACAATATTAGCAAGCTTGAGTACCTTCTAAAAATTCTAAGAATACTACATGATGTTATCCTTACTGGTTTTATAAGAGTTTTATAACAATAAGAATATAAGGGACAACCAGAGGTTCACTTTCGTTCATTTTTTTCCTATTTTTAAACATAGCTTTACATTTAAAAAGGGAACAGAAAGTACAATAATATGAACACACTCTGTTTAAATAGGCTAGAAAATATCTTAATGTGAGATAGTCATGGTAATTCACTTCACTTCCAGCGAAAAAAAAGTTTCTTGTCCCCCCTGCAACAGTCTAAGAAGCATGCTACTCCAAAGTAATAGGACAGAAAAGTTTAAAGCAAAATACGTAGCTAATTCTTTTAGTTGAGATATAAACCTTTATAGGAAAATGTGCTTTTTGTAATACACAGTATAAATGATTATCTTCATTCTCTCTGAAAAAATTAAGTCTGTCTGAACACCTATTATCATTCGCATGCAGTCACAGGGAGGAAAGTGACAGCACTGGACCTGGAATCAGAAGATCTGATTTTAATCTCAGCTCAGCCTTCCAGTTGTCCTATTTTAAAAACAGAGCAAGTTTTATCACCCACACCCTTCCTGGCTTCTTGAACTGCAACAGGCATCTACCTTCTGTTTCGTTCCCTTGGGACATGCTTCCTCAATTCAAAGACAAATACAAGAAAATCTCAAGTAATGGAATATATGCTTCCCAGGTAAAAATTGTTTATGTTCCCTATTGACTGTTAGACCTTCCCATTTAAAGCTCGGTCTCTGAAATCCTAAAAAAAAAAGAGTTGGAGATTCAGGAGCAGCAGTCAAATCAATTTTAACTTTCAAAGAGCTATGATAAAGGATTGTTATAAATATCAAAATGCAAGTATATAGAATATATTATATATGGATATAAATAATTATAAATAATATATGGATATAATTATTATATATGGATATAAAATAAATGACTAAACAGTAAAACTTATAGAAAGATTTTTGAGAAATGTGCCAGACACATATTTTTAAAAACTAACACAACCTTATAAATATGAAAGATCTAAATAAATGGAGATGTAATACATTTCTTGATGTGAAGACTATCACAAAGAGTTCTCCCAAAATAATTCTTAGGTTTAACAAAAACTCTACTTTTCTCAGCATTAAGGATGGAAGGGCACTTAATAAAATTATTCCAATTTTATTGCTATGGATAAATAAAAGAGCCAGGACATTTTTTAATTGAAGGTATTTATACTGTCATGTATTAAAATTCATTCTAAAGCTATAATAGTTAAAATAATGTATTTATACAAGAATGGAGGGACAATAAAACACTAACGTATATATCAAGGAACACATGAAAAGATGCTGAAAATCTCCAATAATCAGGGAAATGCCAATTAAATCCACAATGAGCTACAACTACATTCCCTACAGAATGGCTAAAATTTAAAAGACAACATTATGTTTTGACAGGATGTGGAGCAACTGGAACTCCCATTCACTGCTGTTGAGAATACAAAATTGTTCATAAAAGAAACTATAGGTGGTTACATACTTTATAATTCAGTTCTGTGACATTCTAGAAATGGCAAAACTATAGAGAGACAGAAAATAGACCACTGGTTACCAGGACCTGGGAGGGTGGGGGGAAATTAGCTACAATGGGCACGAGGAATCTTTTTTTGGAGTGATGATAATGTCTCATATGTGAATTATGGTGCTGGTTACTTGGCCACATGGATTTTCAAAGTTCATAAAACTATTCAATTAACACAGGGGAATTTATTATATGTAAATTATATCCCCAAACTAAAATAAAAATAATAAACTCCCGTACTTTTTAAAAAATCAATGAAAGTGGGTTTATTTGATAAAACAATGTGGAAAAATTTGATGACTTACGATAACATTTGATTCTTATTTCTTTCAATAACCCAAAAGAATTGGGTGGCCAGTTTCAGTCACTGCAATGCATTTATACCAGAGGGTGCCAAAAATATGAAGAGCCACGCTCATTTGGGCATTAAGTAATTATCAGAACACTAAGCCTTACTCTTTTGCACATTCGGAATGTGACATTCCTTTCCCCTTTCCCAATAGTTCCTGGGCATATTGAATAGGAAGGAATGACCCGGGGAAAAGAGAGGAAATTTACTCTTCAATGTTATCAACTAATACTCTCAGGGTTCCTTTGAGCGCAGAGAGATTTCTCCCCAACTGCAAAACAAGAAGAATCTCTTTTTTAAGGATGTAGTTAGTTGTATGGGATCAGAATTCCCTTAAGGAATAAAATTCTAGAATCTCAACGAGACAAAGAATTGTCATCATACCAAGATGATTCTGAATTTTGAAAAAATTCAATTATTTTTATCAAAAAATAGCAGGGCACTGGATCTGGTCTTATAATCTACAACTAAAATTATCACAAAAATATTTAAACACTGAATATGTTAAATGAGGAATAAAAAGCTTTGTGAGTAAAAGCAAAAATAAGCAAATACCATGATTTATGTTCTGTAATATTTGATGACATAGGTTCTGTTATCTATGTTGTTTTAACTTTTTTTTTTTTTTTTAAGATTTTATTTATTATTCTTAGAGAGAGGGGAAGGGAGAGAGGCAGAGAGAGAGACATCAATGTGTGATTGCCCTTCACCTGCCTCCAGCTACAGACCTGGCTGGAGACCTGGCTTGCAACCTGGTTATGTGCCCTGGCTGGGGAATTGAACCAGCGACCTTTGGGTTCACAGGCTGGCGCCTTAGCTGCTGTGCCACCAGCCAGGGCTGTTTTAACTTTTGATACATACTTACATTTGGAATGGCAGAGGCCTGATCCACCTAAGTACACAGATCTTTTAAGAGGTGGGTTTAAATGAGATAAGGATTCGAGGAGATATACAAGAAAGAAAGGAGGAAAATGATGGTATCTGAATACGGAGGAGTTAAAAAAAAATATCTTGACCTTATATAATATTAATAATTACCCAAATGTTTCCACATAACCAACCTCATTTCATTTTTGGAGATAAACTGTGATTATCTCCATTTTACAGAGAGGAAAAATGGCTGACAGTAAAGTCAATGGGTGGTCACCTATTCTGGGTGAATTTTGGGAGATCCCCAGGAAGGCGACTCTTTCTTCTCTGATAATACACCCCACAAACATACCTCTGGATTCTACCAGTGTCTATGCTTGAGGTAAAATGTTCTCCTAATCTAGAGTTATCAGTGGGGTGAGTTAACTTAGTAAACCTCTGTTTGCCATTTGCATACTCTAAATTCCTTTAAGGCTGCTTTTCTTCACTGGTTAAGGACAAGGCATGAGGCTTTGACAGAAAGGGGAAGGGAGCTGTAAGATGGAAACATAGGATGTTGCCTAAGAGGAGAGAGAAGTAATCCAGCAGAGAGACAGAAGAGAGCACAAGCAAGAAAGTGACTTCAGCCACTCTTCTGGGTATCTACCTGAAAAACTTGAAAACATTTATTTGTCAGGATATATGTACCCCTATGTTCACTGCAGCATTATTCACAGCCAAGACATGGAAACCTCAGTGTCCTTCAATGGACAATTGGATCAAGACCATGTGGTATATATGCAATGGAATATGACTCAGCCATAAAAATAAAATACTGCCATTTGCAACAACATGGATGAATCTTGAGAAAACCATGCTAAGCGAAATAAATGAGAGAGAGCCCCGGCTGGTGGCTCAGTGGATACACGCCGGCCTACGAACCCAAGGGTCGCAGGTTTGATTCCCCAGCCAGGGCACATAACCAGGTTGCAAGCCAGGTCTCCAGCCAGGTCCATAGCTGGAGGCAGGTGAAAGGCAACCATACATTGATATCTCTCTCTCTCCCTCTCTGCCTCTCTCCCTTCCCCTCTCTCTAAAAAATAATAAATAAAATCTTTAAAAAAAAGAAAATGACTTCAGCAAATTTGGGCTGGCAAGGGAAGGGCTGCATGGCAAGGACCAGTGTGATAATGGGCTGACTGGCCATGAAACCAGGTGTACACAATTTGAAATGGCTTAAAAAGGTGATCTCCAGCAGAAATCTGGAGAAGGGCAGAGCAGCAGTCTAAACCCAGACCAGAAAGCAAAGAGGACTGTGAACGGAGCCTCCACTGCCTCTGGGCCAATTCTAAGAGCCCACAGGAGTTGAAGTCCTGGTTTCTGGCCATTTCCGTATGATGTATTTTTCTTCTCGCTTCCTCAGGAACCAGCCCACCATCATGATGGTTACTCAGGCCAGATATTAAACATAAGCCAAAGGAAGAAACAATCTTCAAATCCTAATGAGCACACATTTTTTCCCCAAGCTTTATCTCGACAAGGGTTGTAACTAGACATCTTCTCCCAAGAAGACAGTGATGGGTAATGGTAGAGCAAGACCCATTTGAGTTCTGGAGTTCTGGGGTTGTGGGGCGCAGATTCACAACTCACAAAGTACTCTATGCTTGAAACAACTCAGCCCACCCCCAGATACACATGATCCTCTCAACAAGTACTTTGTGTATCAGAGGCCAGTGGGGAAATTTTTGCCAGGTCTTCTGCAAAACTACTTAAAAGCAAAAGCGGAAAACAAAACAAAACAGCTAACAAAACTCTTGTACCTTGAATGCTTCTTTTAAAAAAGGCCTTACAGCCTTCACATGACCAGACCCCGTAGTGATACCCTGAGGCGTAGTCGCTGCAGACAGCACAAACGTGTGCATCCCTCTTCGGACCGGGACTGGTAACAGGGCTGCTGTAGCGGCTCCCACCGACCTTCCTTTTCGGCATCTCTCTGGGGGCAAAGAAAACATTCATTATAAAAAGCATTAAGGGGAAAAGAGGGATTTTTCTAAAAGAAAGAAAAAACTCTAGCATGAACATTGCTTCATTTACCTCTTTGCCCTCCAGGGCTCAGGACAATTATATGCCAGGAACTATAAGTAAGCAAAACCTTTGTTACTGGGATCAGATCTAAAAAAAAGACTCACTTATTATTGGAAATGACTGTTTGAAAGTGGCGAGGCAAGTGTATGCCCCTCTGTGTGGTGCTGATGAGCATGGTCAGTTGTAGCCGTCAGGATGCGTGTCTCTAAGTGTAATTGGTGACCAGACTGAGCCTTCCCCAGAGTCCGGAACAGGCAGGTATGCAGTGGCCTTCCATAGTGACCAGAGCTCACCACCCCTCATGTGGGCCTAAACCCACCTAGCCTTTTCAGTCACTTGATAGTCCTTCAGAGTTCCCATTTAAATGGGGGAACAAAAATCTTGCCTTCCGCAATTTAAGATGAAGGCCTAGAATAAAAATAATTTTAAGAGAAGTAACAAGTAAACTTTAAGTTATATTAAGGTGAATACTATACTCTGATTTGGAGATGGGGGAAGGGAAGGGAAGAGAAGAGAAAGGGAGGGGAAGGGAAGAAAGAGAAAAAGGGAGAAAGGGAAAGAGAAGAGCAGGGGAGAGTAAACACCTGTCTGTCCTTTGAGAAAGCTCTGAAAGCAGCAGGTACATCCTGCTGGGTGGAAGGCCCATCAAAGGAGCACTGGTGACACTAAAAACATGCCTGGCTATTTCCTAATTTTGCTAGGGCATGTTTGTTTTGGAAAGGAAAAAGTAGAGGTACGCTTGATTTATAAATGAAGGTAATTATGCCATGGTTTCAATTGCCCAAATATTAGCAGACGTCTGTTTAGAACTCATGCTCAAAAATGAAATACTGCCCTGGCTGGTGGCACAGTGGATAAGGCGCCAGCTTGCGAACCCAAAGGTCGCTGGTTCGATTCCCCAGCCAGGGCACATAACCAGGTTGCAAACCAGGTCTCCAGCCAGGTCCGTAGCTGAAGGTAGGTGAAAGGCAAACATACATCGATGTCTCTCTCCCTCTCTGCCTCTCTCCCTACCCTTCTCTCTAAAAATAATAAATAACTCAATCTTAAAAAAATAAAAATGAAATACTTCTTCTGTTAAAGACTGACTGAAGAGCTTCCCATCAAGATGGCAGCATAAACACGTCTTGCCTCCTCACACAACCACATAAAAATTACAACTAAATTATAGAACAACCATCATTCAGAGCTGTCAGAAGTCAAGTTGAATGGAATTACAACTAAATTATGGAACAACCATCACTCAGAACTGTCAGAAATCGAGTTGAGTGGAAGTCTAACAACTATAGAGTTAAAGAAACAGCATCCACCCTGGCTGGTAGCACAACGGATAAGGCGCCGGCCTGCGAACCCAAAGGTCACAGGTTCGATTCCCCAGCCAGGGCACATAACCAGATTGCAAGCCAGGTCTCCAGTCAGGTCCGTAGCTGGAGGCAGGTGAAAGGCAACCATACATTGATGTCTCTCTCCCTCTCTACCTCTCTCCCTTCCCCTCTTTCTAAAAATAATGAAATAAAATCTTAAAAAAAAAAGAAAAAAAAGAAAAGAAACAGCATCCATCCAGTGTGGTGGGAGAAGCGGAGATACAGAACAGGCTGGTCCCGCATCCATGTGTGGTGGATAAACATCCAAGAGGGCTATCTCAGGAGTGAGGAGTCCCAGCCCCATACCAGGCCCCTGTCCCTGGGTTCCAGTGCCAGGAAGATAAGCCCCCATAACTCTAGCTGCCAAAACCATCAGGTACTGAGTCAGTGGAAGAAACTTAAGGAGTCCTGTGCAGTTTCTCTTAAAGAACACACACACACCCTAACTCAGACTCACTCCCTCTGAGCTCTAGCACTGGGGCATCAGCTTGAAAGGACCGTGTTATACAGGGAGGCACCAAGGCGAGAGCTGGGGGACAGCTTTCTCACAGAGAGGAAGGTTAAGTACAGCCACAGAGCCAGCAGGGTGACATATCTGAGACTCCATCAGCCTGACTAACACTATTTGCCCAGGCCTGGAGATCCCCTGAGGCTTCTTCCTACCCAACTGACTATTAACAGTAGCTTTTCCGTATCAATGGCTGGTCTTGGCCCAGACTTCACAATTTCCTAAATCCTTTCAAACAAGCAATAACCAGCCTTAGTGAGCCCCAGCACCACACATCTATATATGCACATATATATCTTGCTAAGTGGCCCTAGGCCCAGCACTAGCAGCAGCCAGCCTGGGTACACAGTTTGGCTTCACCTGAGATTCCCAAGCCCCACACAAGTAGCAGCATCTCAGGTTGCTGTATAGCTCAGGCAGGGTGGCCCCAGGCAAAACACAGATGGGGGCTGACCTTAGCCTGCACCACTTGAAAAACCCAAGAGCCTTCCCAGCCAGTGAACAACTACAGGCCACACCAGAGAGCCACCACCCTGCCTCTGCACAGCTGATCCTCCACCCAGGGTGGAGGCCGGTGGTCAGTGGTCACAGCCAGTCCTTGTTGCCAGCTGGCCCAGGTAAATCCCTCCCATTGACCTGCCAACAACCAAGGCTCAGTTGCAAGAGAAGGATGTACTCAGTCCATATGAAGGGCGCACCTCAAATACTCAGCTTGGGTGATAGGGAAGGCTGTGTCACTGAACCCTACAGGATACTCAATACATTAGGCCAGGATACAAAGATAGGGAGTCATAGCAGCTCTACCTAATATAGGGAAACAAACAAAAGGAGGCCGCCAAAATGAGGAAACAAAGAAACATGGCCCAAATGAAAGAACAGATCAAAACTCCAGAGAAAGAACTAAACAAAATGGAGCTAAGTAATCTCTCAGCTGTAGAGTTCAAAACACTGGCTATACGGATGCTCAAGGGATTTAGCAAGGACTTCAACAGTATAAGAGAGCCAGTCAGAATAAGAACAATGTACAAGGAAACAACAGTAGAATGGATGAAGTTGATAATGAAATCAACAACTTGGAACATAAGCCAAAAAAAAAAAAAAAATCAGAGCAATAAGAAGAAAAGAGAATCCACAAAAATGTGGATTTGTAAGCGGTCTCTGGGACAACTTCAAGCACTCCACCATTCACATCACAGGGGTGGCCAGAAGGATAAAAGAAAAAGCAAGAAATGGAAAATCTATTTGAAAAAGTAATGACAGAAAACTTTCCTAAGTTAAGAATAACATAGGAAAGGGTGAAATCAGGAACTTATATGCACAACCCATGGACATGAACTAAGGTGGGGGAGAGGAGCAAAGGGAAAAGAAATTGGGACAACTGTAACAACATAATCAATAAATATACTAGAAAAAAAACCCAACTTCCCCAATTTGGTGAAGGAAATAGACATGCAAATCAACAATGCACACAGTCCCAAACAAGAGGGATGCAAAGAGGTCCACTCCAGACACATCATAATTAAAATGCTAATGGTTAGAGAGATAAAGAGAATCTTAAAAGCAGCAAGAGAAAAGCAGATAACTACCTACAAAGCAATTCCCATAAGCCTATCAACTGATTTCTAAAAGAAACTTTGAAGGCACCGGCCTGTGAACCCAAAGGTCACTGGTTCGATTCCCAGCCAGGGCACATACCCAAGTTGCAAACCAGGTGTCCAGTCAGGTCTGTGGCTGGAGGCAGGTGAAACACAACCATACATTGATGTCTCTCCCCCTCTCTGCCTCTCTCCTTTCCCCTTTCTAGAAATAATGAAATAAAATCTTAAAAAAAGAAAAAAGAAACTTTGCAGTCTACAAGGGACCCCTGGCAAGAAATATGCAAAGTCATGAAAAGCCAGGTCCTACAGCCAAGATTGCTCTCTCCAACAAAGCTATCATTTATAACCAAAAGGAAGATAAAGATATTCCCAGATAAAAAACTAAAGAAGTTCCCTGGCTGGTAGCACAGTGGATAAGGTGCCGGCCTGTGAACCCAAAGGTCACAGGTTCGATTCCCCAGCCAGGGCACGTAACTAGGTTGCAAACCAGGTCTCCAGTCAGGTCTGTGGCTGGAGGCAGGTCAACAGCAACCATACATTGATGTCTCTCTCCCTCTCTGCCTCTCTCCCTTCCCCTCCTTCTAAAAATAATGAAATAAAATATTTTTTAAAAAATTAAAAAAAAAAAAACTAAAGAAGTTCATCATCACCAAACTATTATTATATGAAATGTTAAAGGTACTTGCTTAAGATCAAAACTAGGAACAATAAAATGGCAGTAAATGCATAGCTCTCAACAACTGAATCTAAAAAACAAACTAAGCAAACAAGAACAGAGGCAGAATCATGGATATGGAGTGTATTTGGATGGTTGCCAGATGGGAGAGGGCTAGGGGGCAATAGGTGAAGAGGTGAGATTAAGAAGTACAAATAACCCCTGGCTGGTAGCACAGTTGATAAGGTGCCGGCCTGCGAACCCAAAGGTCGCAGGTTCGATTCCCCAGCCAGGGCACATAACAAGGTTGCAAAACAGGTCTCCAGTCAGGTCTGTGGCTGGAGGCAAGTGAAAAGCAACCATACATTGATGTCTCTCTCCCTCTCTGCCTCTCCCTCTTCCCCTCTCTAAAAATAATTAAATAAAATCTTAAAAAGAAAAAAAATAATAAGTACAAATAGATAGTTACAGAATAGTCATGGGGCTGTAAAGTTCAGTATAGGAAATGGAGTAGCCAAAGATCTTATACGCATGACCCATGGACCTGAACAATGGTGTGGGGATTGACAGAGGTAGTGGAGGGTGCTGGTGGAGGGGGGCAGAGGAGAAAAACTGAGACAACTATAATAGCTTAATCAATAAAATATAATTTAAAAGATTGAATGAAAAATGTTAATTTTAAGCAATTATCTACAATTTTTATATTCCCTTATTTTGCCAACAAAAAAAGTTTTTAAGAAAAGAAAAAAGCACTGTGTAATATGGCTTTCTCAAAGTTTTATAGCAGTACTTAAAAGTAATGAATTTTAATACCCAACATGCTATAACATAGACTTTGGTTGTTTCAGAAGTTTCTCTCTCCATCATGCTTTTCCCTATCCCACCCATTCTCTCCATGCCATAATTATCATTAAAAATATTGCAATGTCTTGACCAGTGTGGCTCAGTTGGTTGGGCATTGCCCCACAAAATGAAAGGTTGCTGGTTGGATTTCTGGTCGGAGCACATGCCTGGGCTGCGGGCTTAGTCCCTGGCCAAGGCTTTCAAGAGACAACCAACCAGCGTTTCTCTCTCACATTGATGTTTCTCTCCCTTTCTCCCTCCTTTGCCCTCTCCTTAAAATTAAATGTTTAAAAATATTACAAAAAATTAAATATAACTATTTAATATTACCTTGCATTTATAGAGTACAAATATTTTTTTAACTTCTAGAATTTTCAACTAAATTCTTCATTAAATATGACTTTAATTCATTCTTTAAAAGTTTGTATCAATTCTTGTCTGTCTTTTCAGGCTTCACATGTCTAGTATTTTCATTTAAGTTGTAATACCACCACCAGTTACTTTTATCCTGGACACAATTTATCATGAACACTAAATTGTGATTTCACTTGCAAAATAAGAAGGACCCAAATTGAAAATAAAAATGTATTGTTCAAGGCCCTGGCTGGTAGCACAGTGGATAAGGTGCCGGCCTGCAAACCCAAAGGTCACTGGTTTGATTCCCCAGCCAGGGCACATAACCAGGTTGCAAGCCAGGTCTCCAGCCAGCTCTGTAGCTGGAGGCAGGTGAAAGGCAACCGTATATTGATGTCTCTCTCCTCTGCCTCTCTCCCTTCTTTCTAAAAATAATAAATAAAAATTTTTTTAAATGTATTGTTCAAACTCAAATCACTTTCATCAAAATAGTAAGTCCTCTCCACCATGCAGATCTCTACAAGCTTGATTTCTTTTTCTTTTTAAGATTTTTAAAATTCATTATTTTTAGAGGAAAGGGAAGGGATGGAGGAAGAAAGGGAGAGGAACATCAATGTATGGTTGCCTTTCACCTGCCTCTAGCTAGGGACCTGGCTGAAGACCTACCTGGCTCACAACCCAGGCATGTGCCCTGACTGGGAATTGAACCAACGACACTTGGGTTCGCAAGCTGATGTTCAATCCACTAAGCCACCCCAGCCCAGGCCTTGACTTCCAATGAGAACTCAAATGTCAGACTAGATATGCTAGAATATCATGTTTTAAGTGCTGTAAGTATGAGGCCTGTCCCAAAAGTATCGGCCGCGGGAACTGTTTTAATTATACTGACATTGGCCCGATACTTTCGGGACAGACCTTGTATTCTGTGTGACTACTAAAAACTTTGTGTAATGCTTATCTTTCTTTTCACTAAATCATAAAGTGATTTGGGTAACGTCCATGAACTACAATGACGACTAGATTTACCTGTTTACAGGTAAGGTGTGTTCTCGTGATCTTGCTTCACGCCAAGGACTCTTTTGAGGCTCTGCATACAGAAGTGAAGACTGGCAATGGATTGCTAAAGGAGAGAGGTGTCCAGAAGTTGGCCACAACACATTTGGGCTTGTGGTCTGTAGACCAGGTCCACCTTCTGAGTTACTGACACTGCTGGGAATACTGTAATTCATCACAGCAGGGCTATAGAACGTCATGGCTGAATATTCATGGCAGCTCTCAATGTAGGAAGAAGGTATACACATGGGGCCGTGCTCCAGGGGAAGGACCGATTGGCTGCAGTTGTAGGGCACAGGAGAGTTAAGGCTAGATGGTGAGTTTTTTATATCCATGTCTTGAACAGGTAACATCTGAGAAAACTCTGGGTGAGAAGAGCCACAAGGGACACTCTGTTTTCAGTCTCATGGGCAGATATAATGGCTGTAAAGAGTAACAAAAGGCATTTCTAAGTTAGTTAGTGATATAGGCCTATCAAAAGTGTTCAAGCATTTTTATTAAACACACACAGATTGGTATGAGCTTAGAAACACATCCTGAAAGATGCACATGGAAACTTTAACCTCAGAAAGATGGGAATGTAAGGCATGGAATTCTCATTTTCTCCTTCACATGCTTCTTTATTGCTTTTGTTACTGTTGTTAACCACAATTATCTTTTACCAAGGAAATGTATAAAATGCTTTTCAAAATTAAAATATAAGGCTTGTATTTAAAAATGGCTGCTTTTTTAAAACCTGCAATTAAAGTTATGGAAAAATAATCAAGAATAACCCAGAAAACCCTGAAAGAGCAGATCAGCAAGCTGGGCTAGCATGAACAGATATTCAATATACTGTGCATAGCCAATAAAGAACAAGGAACCAACAGACGAATGTCAGCTCTGTGTCAGTTATCAAGTTACTTTCTCCCAGGTCCTAGTGAACCCTTCAATATATGCTCTGGGTAACAACTGAATTCCTACATTATTTAAAATAAGCCCATGCTAAATTTTCTCAGTAGAGGGTGCTACAGGGATACTGCAAGAGGAAGAGGATGCTGTGATTTCTGGACCCACCAGAGGTGGGCAGTGTGGGTAAGAACATGCAATAATGGAGCCTGGTCCAGCCATGGGTCCATCCAAGATCCCACTGAAAGCTCATGTTCTCAGCGTGCTGAGACGGCAATCACCTCCTCAAACTGTGGCCCAAGGAGTCACACACTGAGAAGCTGTTCCCCCTGCAAGCCCCTCTCACCAGGTGACCTGCACTAGTAAGGCTTTTTGCCCCTGCACATAGATACCTGGACTCCTAGGGGCACACCCATGCCATGTGTCACTGATCACCAGCCCCCAACCTGCAGCTGCAGACCAGCTCTGGTCTAGTTAAACTGGTAAGCATCTCTGCTAGTTAACAGCCAAACCATCTTCTCCCCTGAGGTCTCATCCCTTCCAGATCTGCCCTTCCTTGGGTATTCTATCTCAGTTCTACGGAATGATATAGTTTTCTTATATCTTTTTTTAAAAAAGATTTCATTCATTATTTTCAAAGAGAAAGGCAGGGAGGGAGGAAGAAAGGGAGAGAAGCATCAATGTATGGTTGCCTTTCACCTGCCTCCAGCTATGGACCTGGCTGGAGACCTGGCTTGCAACCTGGTTATGTGCCCTGGTTGGGGAATTGAATCAGCGACCTCTGGGTTCGCAGGCCGGCACTAGTTTCTTATATCTTATACTTAGTCTTCTATCATAGTTAATTAATTTTAAGTAATTCTTCACATCAAACCTCCTCTATTGAACCTACTATATAACTTTCTATCTCCTAATTGGGCCCAGGCTGCTCCATGACAGAATGGAAACCCCCAAAATGGCAAAATCAGAAGTTTTTGGAAAGAAAAGTGGTATCTCAAGAAAAACAATGAACTACAGAATTGCCATTGGATGAGTAATGTGTACCAGAATAAACTAGTGGTTGATAGATCAAAATGGAAGAGCAAGAGGGAAGGGAAAGGGAGGAGGGCCAGGAGCTACACCAGGGCCTTGCAGCCTCCTTGCAGCCTGCTCCGTTGGGTCCCTCACTCTAGGGAAAGTTAGATGCCATACTGTGGGGACACTCAAGTAACCCCATGGAACCCGTCTGCCAAGGTCGGCAAGGAACCCCAGCCTCCA
The DNA here is from genome assembly GCA_004026585.1 of Noctilio leporinus. NCBI lineage: Eukaryota > Metazoa > Chordata > Mammalia > Chiroptera > Noctilionidae > Noctilio > Noctilio leporinus. The sequence goes on along the minus strand of PVIW01002538.1, from coordinate 50,854 downwards.
GCCAACAGCTACGTGAGAGATTCTGGAAGCGGACCCCCAGCCCCAGTCAAGCTGTTCAATGACTATGCCCCCTGATCGACACCTTGACCATCAGCCAACTTGACTGCTAAACTCTCAGATAATTAGTTACATAGCATTGGATAATTATTACACTATCCAAGGAGAAGTTCACCATTTCCCAGTGCCAAACCACTCCTTTATTTCCTGTGTGTTCATGCCAAAGCCCATACAATTATCTCTGACTTGTCCCCTCCATCTAATTACCTCTCATCACCAAGGCTCGCTGGGTTTTTTTCTCCACAGGGCCTTTCCGCAAGCTGTCTTTGCCACCATCTGAGCAAGCTCTCAGGACTTCTCACCTGTGCATCTGCAACAGGTCCTTACTACTCCTTGCCCCCATTAGCTCCTTCTCCAGGCCTTCGGAGCAGCCAGATTAACGTTCTTCAAAACCAGCTCTGATCAGCCCTGGGCTTCCCACCAGCCTCTGCGGTAAGTCATGGTCTTCTGACTGTCACAGCCTTCCATTATGCTGTCCCATCCCAACATTCCACTCTGGTCTGCTGTTTTCCATCAGGAAACCTGCCATGTCCATAAGGAATATGCAAAGTCTATGGTGAAGTGGTTGGCATTTTATGCTTTAGCAGTTTGTTCACTCTTAACACCCCTATTTGTTATTCACATATAAACTTATTCCTTATAATTAGATTACAACTAACTATATGAAATCCTTGGTAGAGGTGGGATGGGAGATTAAGAAGTACAATTACCTTTTAAACTCCATGAAGGTACCCACTACATTTTAGTCACCTTCCACTACAACTCAGTAACTACTTTTTATAAGGAAAGAATGAGGAAATGTTTTTAAAATACAAGATTTCATTAATCAAACATGGGGGCACTTTTCAACAGGCATGGTATTGTTCTGAGTTGGGATTTAAAGGAGTCCCAAGACAGGACCCTGACTTCAGGGAGCCACTGTCCCAGGTACTGGAGGTGGGACAGGCCAGGTAAACCAATAGGAACTAATACAAATGGTGCTAAAAGAGAATGGTAGCTGGAGAATGCAGAATAGAGAAAGTTTGTGTTTAAAAATATATGTATGTGTGTGTGTGTGTGTGTGCATTTATTAATCATGAGCACACAATTGCAGGTTTCAATTACTGAGACTCCCAATCAACATACACCATCCCTGGGTCCTAATAGAAAATATGCAGGATAACGCATATTATCCTAACTATTGTCAAAACTAGCTCTTCCCAAACTCCTTTAAAATTGTGATAAAATACACGTAACAAATTTTACCACCTTAACCATTTCTAAGTGTACAGTTCAGTAGTGCTAACTACATGCATATTGTTATGCAACCAATCTCTAGAACTCTTTTCATCTTGTAAAATTAAAACTCTACATCTGTTAAAGAATAGCTCCCTCAGCCCCTGGCAACCACCATTTTATTTATTTATTTAAAGATTTTATTCTTTATTTTTAGAGAGAAGGGCAGGGAAGGAGGAAGAAAGGGAGAGAAGCATCAATGTATGGTTGCCTTTCACCTGCCTCCAGCTAAGGACCTGGCTGGTGCCCTGGCTGGAAATTAAACCTGTGACTTTTGGGTTCGCAGGCCCATGCCATTCCATGGAGTCACCATGCAGGGCCATTTTACTTTCTATCTATAAATTTGACTACTTGGTCTCTCATATAAATGGAATCATGCAGTATTTGTCTTTTTCTGATTCACTTATTTCACTTAGCATAATGTCCATGTTGTTGAAGGTGTCAGAATTTCCTTCCTTTTTAAAGACTGAATTCCATTTTATTTATGCACTACATTTTGTTTTTTAGTGAAGAATTGTAAACAGAGATGCTTGAAATCACTTACAGATCCATGGAAATGGCTTAGGTTAGAGTGAATGGCGGACACGGGAGACCACAGGAGTTGGTAATTAGGTCATCAGTGACCTTTTAGATGGCAGATCTAGGACCCGCAACATGGTTAGGAGGCACTTATCCCTCAAGCTATCCTGCAAAATCTTATTTCAATCTGCCTACACATACACCTGCTCACTGTACTTACATTTTCAATATTTTACCTTGGCAACTTGATTTCTACCATATGAATCAAAATACTTAACCAAAACATTTAAGTACTTTAACAATACAGCTTAAATCATACACATTATAGCAATTGAAAGCAAAATTCTTAAGGTAACATGTAACAAATTGTATCTATACATAATAAAATGGAACCTGGAGGTAATATTTGAATTTTGTATTTATTAAATGTTTTTAAATGTAAGAAAACAGGCTGATATACCAAGTTTAATAAATAAAAAGTATATCCAGCCCTGGCTGGTAGCACAGTGGATAATGCGAGCCAGCCAAAGGTCGCTGGTTCGATTCCCCAGCCAGGACACACAACCAGGTGCAAGCCAGGTCTCCAGCCAGGTCCGTAGCTGGAGGCAGGTGAAAGGCCTCCCTCTCTGCCTCTCTCCCTATCTCTCTCTAAAAATAATAAATTTTTTAAATCTTTAAAAGAAAAAAAAAAGCATATCCAAAGGTTAGTGTGGTCACTGTGTTGAATATACTAACTTTTATTTATTTGTTTGTTTGTTTTTCTTTTTTAATTTTATTGTTGTTGTATTACACCCATCCCCTTTTTGCTCCCCTCTGTCCCCCTCCCCACCCACCCATAACTTTCTTAAACAGAGTACTTTAAAGATCTTCTTATTCATTATTTCTAGAGAGAGGGGAAGGGAGGGAGGCAGAGAAGGAGAGAAACATCAGTGTATGGTTGTCTTTCACCTGCCTCCAGCTACAGACCTGGCTGGAAACCTGGCTTGTGATCTGGTTATGTGCCCTGGCTGGGAATCAAACCAGAGATACTTGGGTTTGCAGGCAGGAGCTCAATTCACTGAGTCACACCAGTCAGGTCAAGGTAAACCTTTATAAGGGTAAATTCAACACTCTCTATCATCAAATGAAGACCAAATTATATTCAGGAAATCATGAAGCAGGAAAACAGTGAATTTTGGAATCACAATTTCAATAAGAGACTAAATGAAAAAATTAATTAAACAGGTTAAACATTAAAAAAAATTGTTTTGAGCCCTGGCTGGTAGCACAGTGAATAAGGTGCTGGCTTGTGAACCCAAAGGTCGCAGGTTCGATTCCCCAGCCAGGGCACATAACCAGGTTGCAAACCAGGTCTCCAGTCAGGTCTGTGGCTGGAGGCAGGTGAAACGCAACCATACATCAATGTCTCTCTTCCTCTCTGCCTCTCTCTCCCTTCCCCTTTTTCTAAAAATAATGAAATTAAAATCTTTAAAAAAGAATTGTTTTGAACATTTTGGTTAATGAGGGTACTACTGGATTTCATGTTTTCTCAACTTTACATTGCCCCTCCCCCAATGTATTTATCATTTTGGCATAAATATTTCAGCAAAGCCAACCAAACTGTCAGAAAACAACTTCTATGTTTTCTTTTCATTTGGGCCTGTTAAAAATATAAAGCTTCTACTGACACAGAGTGATGAATAGTAGCATGGAAATTCACAAACTTATAATACGTCCTATTATCCAGGTGGAAAGTGAATATGACATTTTAAATGAATATGACATTTCTCTTGGAAGCAGAAAACCAATCTCATCACTCATTTTCACCTATAAGTGAAATGCTAATTCTCAGCCCAAGAATGCTGACATGGCCTGTCAGACACACGCCACCAAACGGCAAATGCCAGGATTCATCCAGGCAATCAGGGGCCATGGTGACATTGCTTAGAAATTTTGGATTTCACATATATACTCCAATCAACCTCTCTGGAATTCACACATCCCTGTACCATGATAATTAACATAAGAGAACTGGTTGCTGGACAATGACTCAAAGGGTATGTTGTGCTTTGGCTAGATATGTTTTAGATGTATCCAGATTCATGACAACTGTCAGTGGAATCTTCGATAATTAGCAACTAGGTAGCCAATAAAAATGCTTATTTAATTAATTAAAATAAAAATCCTTCTTATGCAAAGACTCAACAAGGGGTGATAAGCTTAAACCACTGTAGTAGGCCTGAGAGAGAGGAGAACAGGTAGCAAAAGGGAAGTCTTCTCCACTGAAGGTCTATAAAAGGGAAAATGAATTTTTAAAAAACCTGTGTGGTCATTTAAATAATCCTATTCCAAAGCAGGAATATAAACCGGTTGAAGAAAATAATTTTTCAAAAAAACAATCAAGTTTCTTTAACATTATAGGACAGGATTTTTCCCACTCAGTTGTTTGAACACCCAAGCAATGCCTCAGTGGCTACAATATTTGGGACAAGAGGGAAAAATCGTTTCTATAAACAGTTTCACTGCTGGGCCTGGCAGGCACGGGATTTCACCTGGGCAACAAAAGAACATGTACCCAGACATCCTGATTCTAAGAATTAATCACTTCCTTGCATGTCGATTGTCTTAAATTAGTCCTCATAAGCCAAAAAGAGTTGGCACACATCCCTTAAAATGAACAGCTCTTGTCTTCTTTCTGCCCAGCACACACACCTGTGGTGAGCCCTCCCAGGTCACACCTGCACTCAGTAGGAAAGCTTTTTACGCACATGGGATATGTATAGAATTCTATCATACTGGCTGGGAAACACTACAGATCTTAAAATTACATTCTTTTAAATTCCAAATACTGATAGTGATTCCTTGGAGAAGAAAAAGGCAGGCCTTAGAAATAACAGAAAAATACTTCCAAAAGAATAGACTGATTTTATGGAAATACCTATCAAATCTAGTTAAAGAATAAGAAAGCGGTCACTGCCAGGCCTGTTGTTAGATACATTCTGGCTCAGTGGACAGAGCCATACATCGGAGTCCTAGTCCCAGCTCTGCCTGAAAGCCAGGTGACTTCACACAAATCATATGCACTCCCTGAGCTTCCATCTCCACATCTTCAGCAGAAACAGGGACCTCAAACGGCTGCCCCTGTTCCCATTGCTTGGCGATGAAGCGAAATGACACAGGTGAGGGCATTCTGTAAGGTGTCGTTACATAGCCAAGAGGAGGGAGTCAATTGGCATGCCCCTGGATAGGCCTGAGGGCTGTGCAGAATTTCTAGACAATTTAAGTTAAAATGCCTTTACGGCCACCCTGAAGATTTTGCCTATTTTTCTTTAACTTCTACTTTATAATCCATCACTACCAGTCAGAACTGTATGGAACACAAAATGCTACATTAAGCTGTATTCTCAGGCCTGTCCATCACACTTACCCAAGCATTCAGTTCAAACACCTCATACCTGTGTATGAGTCATGAATTCACACTCCAAAGCAGATACCAGAAAGAGTTTGGTGGAAAGAAACGAAATATTTATTAAGTGTCATGCATCCTTGATGTGTGTAAGTGGCTGTTTGCCAGTCATTGGCCTTAAATGTATCTTTTCCAAAGCAAAATATTAATGTTCTCAGTCAATCTAATATAAAATAGGACAAAAGAAAAAACACTGCAAAATCACCATAGGATGAAACTATTAATAATGGGTTAGCATGTATCTTCCCAAATGAGAAAAAATCTAATTCCCCTGGTAGCCCACTGGAGCTTACTGAGCTGGGTGGGAACAGAATTTTGAGGGCTTGAACGGGCAAGTGGACAGGGCCTCCAGCCCAGGGTTATCACATGCTAAGGCAGGGGTACAAAGAAAGGACCCATCCATCTTTTCTTTTTCTTTTCTTTTTTTTTTTTAAGATTTTATTTATTATTTCCAGAGAGAAAGGAAGGGAGAGAGGCAGAGAGGGAGAGAAACATCAATATGTGGTTGTCTTTCACTTGCCTCCAGCCATGGACCTGGCTGGAGACCTGGCTTGCAACCTGGTTATGTGCCCTGGTGGGGAATAGAACCTGTGACCTTTGGGTTCGCAGGCCAGTGCCTCATCCACAGTGCTACCAGCCAGGGCCCATCTTTTCTCATCAGCAAGTCTGTGCTCCCCCCTGACACCAACAGAGACCACGTTCCACTCTTAGGAACCTAAATCATATTCAAATATTCATTTGGGACAGGATGGGAAAGAGCTGTGGGCAACAAGATTCAAAAGGACATAACCAATGCAGAAGTTCCACTGGATACACTCAACTCCCCTCCCAGTCCTGAGTTTGACAGACACAAAATATTCACCAACAAAAGGTTGGCAGTCCTGCTTTAAGGAAACACAGACAAGTCCAGTAATCCATCTTTCCAAGTGACCCTCACTCTCCTGTCCATTCTCAAGTGCACCCACACAAGGATTCTTTACTCAAGGGTCCCAATTATCAAGAGTGTAGCAGTTCCAGTTGCAAATGCCAACTATCCAGTCTGCTGGTCCCTCATAAACTTGCCTCTCTGTATATCCTAGTTACTGTCACTGGAGTTCTTCAAAAGGTGCTTATTTAAAATATAGGCTCTTGTTTGCCCCAACACAAAGGAAAAACAAACAAACAAAAAGACATCATTTGGCAAATCTTTAGCAATAACAAGCTCCTGTTTACTGAATTGAATAATGCATTAAACAGGAAAGAATATTAGTTTGCAAAAGATTTTGCATCTATGTCCTGCAGGAAAATCTAAATTTCAAAGGATGAATATAAAAATGAAGAAACCTTGACATTTACAAATAAACTGGGCACAGTCTTAGCTCCCATTAAGGAAGAATATTTTAAGCAGTCACAAGCACACTGTATTTTATTTTAAATGTCTACAAATTGTCATTTTCAATCATCATTTGCTCCTTACTATTTGATTATGAGTAATTTCAGGAAACCTTCTTAATCTCAAGTATAACAAAAGTATTAAGATTATAAAGGAATAAGATATTCTATTAACACCACATAAATAACAAATACATTTAATGGTCTTATATTTTGGTTTGGATAACTATGATACACATTATAACCAAAGACTTTAACCACAATGGAATCCAAAGAAGTAAATCTATTAGCCCAATACAAAGTCCAAGTCTCCAGTTTCCCATTTGCAAAATAGTTTTGTCCTTGCCTCAACTTACACAGGACTAAAACAAGATACTACAACCTGACTCACCCCTCCTCCAAATGGGGGAACAGAGATTTTCTTTTGAATCAAAGGAAGGCAATTAATTCTAAGTGGAAAACATACTGAAGAGCCAAACTACCAAAAGAACAGATAAGTGAATTCCAGGTGTCGGGGATGGGTAGAGAGGGTTGGTTACAAAGTCTCAAAGGTGACTTGAAGGAGGGGGAGGGTGGTGGATGCTGGAACTGTTCTATGTCTTGATAATGGCCGTGATCACATAACTGCATGCAACTATCAGAATTCATAGAGTAGTACAGGTAAAGAAGCTAGATTTTACTGTAACTTATATTGCAACAAGCCTGCCTTTTTAAAAGTGCTATTACATCTAAAACAATGTGCTAGGTACTGATTTATAAAGTCTAACATTCAAGTACAGACACATTTCTCAAGGTTTCTACATGTAATTCCTTAAGAGTTCTAGATGTAATTATAAAAAATGTACCAGTAAATGATTCAGGTTCAGACTTCAGTATTTTACATAATTATTTTATTATATACTTACAGATATATTAAATGACTTAGAACATAAACTAAAATTATCATAATATGTATCTGAGTCAACACCTGTTTGGATACACATTTATCGAAAATTGCAGTCCCATTCTTAAAAATAGACATATCAATATCTATTAAATGCTAATTATATATATATTTTTAATTTTTATTATTTTTAGAGAGAAGGGAAGGGAGAGAGGCAGAGAGGGAGAGAGACATCAATGTATGGTTGCCTTTCGCCTGCCCCCAGCCACGGACCTGGCTGGAAACCTGGCTTGCAACCTGGCTGAGGTATCGAACCAGCGACCTTTGGGTTTGCAGGCCGGTGCCTTATCCACTGTGCCACCAGCTAGGGTTAATTATATTTTTAAGGGTTGAATTTACTATTAAATTTTACCTTTTTCGTATATTATTCCAAAATAAGTTTTGAAAAATGTAAAAGGTGATTAGATTCACTGAAGTCTTTTGAAACCATTATGAAATATCCTAAATATGCTTTTTAATTAATTTCAGAGACATATATATCTTGTAACACAGTAAAACTGGATGCTTTTAAAAGAATTTTCAGTAATTCGACTGTGAAAAAATGCTTTAACATAAAACTGGAATCCTTATATTTTCCTTCTCCTAGAATGTTTACAGAAACAAGCTGATTTTCTGCATGGGGTAAAAAAGATTGTGTGTAATGTTCTTTTCATAATCAGACTACATTTATTTTTGGGTTCACAGGCCAACACCTATCCACTGAGCCACCAGCCAGGACTCTACATGTACTTTTTTACAATGCTCACAGCACAAATCTTTCTTTTCATATGTTCACTTTTTAAACAACAAACATATCCCCCCTCACACACACACACACACAGGAAAATAGCCACTGTGAGTTTTGAAATTTATAACAAAAGTGAAAATTACTAATGGAATGTTCATGTAAATACCAGAAATCTAACAAAATGACAAAATCCTTCTCCCAAAGGGTTGTGTGCCACAAAGTTCCTTTTTAAAAAGCTGGTAAAATTGAATTAAACTTATTTTCCTAAATAGAAACTCACTCAAATCCAAAGTTCTGTTTTTCACCAAATTAATATGCCCTTGACTTAATTGTATACTTCCAATATGAATTAGGCACAAATAGTTACCCAAGGGGTTAAGAAACAACTGTTGGGTTCCTCTTCAGTAAATAAAACAGCCCAGAACTTAATCTCACTCAGTCAGCCCAGGAGTCATAAAGCAAAAAAGGAACACTAATTAATTAATACATTTTCAAACACTGGCCATCTGCCTGATACAAGTACATGTTCCCAGGCTCACAAAACTCCAGCATGAAGAGTCTTGCTCAACTTTCCTACCGTCAACATTTCATCACTGTCCGGAAATCCAGAGAAAAATCTAGACGGGTGCTGTCTTCTCAACAAAGACATGTTATTACTACCATTAATCCGGAGCTCACAGGCACAAACGAAAGAAGTTAACTTTGCCAGAGTTCTGAATGAAAAGATTTCATCAGAGCATGAAATTTGTTTCCAATTTTCAAGCCAGTTGCGTTGCAGATGCGGGACGTCTTTTATTTTCAATGTTACTAGTTTCGCACCGCAGGATTTCAAACAGAATGTCAGAAAATTAAATTGCATCTTCAGCGAAGGGCACTTACCTTACCGGCCTGCAGGCTCTAAAATGCAGACACGTGCTTTCCCCGGAGTAGTTTTATTCCCGGCACCGGCTGCCGCCCAGACCCGGAATGCCAGCGCCCCGCAGCACAGCAAGGGATACCGGTCACAGCCCCCAAGGGTCCCTCTCCCGCAGCCTCCTCCCCTCCCAGCAAGTTTCCATAGGCGGCCCTGCAGCAGAAGTCTGGGAGTGGGTGTCAAAACGCCTAGCAGCCAGAGACACTGCAAAGAGCGCAAACCACTTAACTAGGAGCCGCTGCTTCCTTTTCAAGACCCGGGAGAGGAGGGTGGAGGGGGAAAATCCACGAGCCCACGTGACCACCTAGGGAGCGGCGGGGAGATCTCGGGAGGGCCCGGACTCCTGATCTCTCGACCCACACTCACCTGGGCGAGGGGAAACCCCAGGGAAGAGGCTGTCCCAGCGCCTCAGTCACCTGCGGAGGCAGCAACTGCAGATGACGCCCCTCGCCGAGTCTCGGGCTTAGGAGGTTTGAGGCCGGCCGGAGAAGAAGCACTTCTAACCAGTGTGATGCTGAAACTGATGCTGCCGGTCTGGGGACTACACTTTGAGAACCACGTCCCTAGACCTTGGCCCACGTGGACCTGAGAGGGGTCGGATGCATCGATGTCATTAAATACAGAAGTCTGATTCTAGGAACCTAGAGGTTAAAAAGTAGAGCCTTGGGGTTTGTCCGACCCCCGGCAGCAACACAGCCTTGTGCCCCTGGAGAGGCAAAGCCACCCGGCCACGGTCCGGAGGCAGAGGGAATGGGTTCGCAGGTTCCCAGCTCTCGGGAGCTGGCTACGAAAGCCTTAGGTCAAAGATCCCAGGAACCTCCTCAAACTCACCCACTGCAAGGGAGCACCCCGAGAAAAATCTGCGCCTCAGCCGCGGCGCCCCTCTTCCCTGTCTGGGCCTACGTCAGGCTCACTTGGCAGGCCAACGCCCCCTGGTGGCAGCTCCAGTTCCCCAACCCCGCCGGATTCCCAAACTGGCTTCTCTGGGCAGTAGACCACAGTGTGTAGACTAGGACTAGACAGTAGTGACGAAGAAGTAGGGGACCTTGGGGCAGCCATTGATGGCGAAAATTTAAAGGAAAATTGCAGGTTCCTCATAGGCCATCTCCAGTGCGCTCTCGGTTTTTACGAGTGAGGTCCCTAGGTGCTGGAGACAGGCTCCAAATATGGAGAACCACGTACTTTGTAAACAAGGGTATCAAAAATCTCTACTCCACCCCGCTCTGATTTTCACTAAAGGCGTCACTCTCGAGTTGTAACACAGTGTTTCCTGATTCCTGAGGCACATAAGTTAGTTTGGACAGGGCAAGACTGTGTTAGCTGACCAGATCCGCCCTGTTAAGAATTTAGGGAAGGAGACTCCTTTGCTGGTCTCAGCTGCCCTGTCCCTCTCTTGTGTTGTCTCTCCAGGCACCCAGTACCATACATTGCTTTCTTCTTTCCATCATAAGGAGAAATATCTTTTTTTCTACTTTATTTTTTTATTGTTTATCCTATTACAGTTGTTCCAATTTTTCCCCCTTTCTCCCCCTCTACCCAGAGAAAAATCTTAAATGATGGTTAAAGGGATTAGTTCCATTTAGTAGTACTTGTGAACAAGATACATCTGGAATGAAAATTGGTATGAAGGAATTTCAGTCATGAGCCAACAGGTGGGTGAAGAAAACTGACATCTACCAAATCTCTATGTCATGTCAGACATTGTGCTTAAATGCTTACACAACATGTCATTTAAGTCTCATACCAACTCTATGAACTAGGTAATATTGACCCCACTTTTCAGATAGGTAACTGAGGCTCACAGAGCTTATATCAGCCATACAGAGTAAGAAAGGAACTCAGCAACAATGCTTTCATAGACAGCTACCACTTATTGGGTAGTTAGCCACACTCCACTTTCTGCATATCACATTTTATACATAGCAGGCCTATGAAATAGATTATATTGTTAATTGTCCTCATTTTGCACTTGATAAAATGACTAAGTCAGTGGCTAAGACGGACTTGAACTCAGGCCAGAGCCCAAGACTTTTCTTTCATAATACAACTGTAATCAATTGGAATCGAAGATGGCTAGAATACCAGGACACTATTTCCTGCAGACAAACCCAGCCGCAAAGCCTCCTGTCACCTGTGAGAAAAGCTTCTGCTCAACCTGGAAGCTAGAGCTCCATGTCTGCCATGATGCTTTTTTCAGAGGGTGTTCCCTCAAGGGTATGGCATGTTCTCTTTGTAAAGACCCTCAGACACCCATAGAAGCTGTTTGGCATACAAGGAAACCTCACCACAGGAAATATTAAGCAAAGAGAATGAATGGGAGTGAGTACCATTCTTTCTGGCTCACCCTGTAGATCGAGAAAAAGGTACCTGAGAGATAGAATCTTTGACTGATTTAATACAGTGAATCATAACCAAAATTAGGAAGGAATATGTGAGACAGGTAATACCAATGGCTAGGCCATAAAGCACCCTGAAACCTAGTGTTGAGGATGTGTGTCTGCTCAGCAGGGTCACCATCTCATTTCCGCCTCACCCATGACCTGCCTAAGCACCCACAATGGTACATCTAAAGACCTGTCTCTCCTCAACGTACCCCATGACAAGAACTGAAGTCCTCACCCTTCAGCCATCCTTTGAGGTGAAAGCATTGGATTGTTAAAATTCAATCGTGTTATATATGACTGATAAAATTAATTTACTAGCATTTATGATTATACGAATGAGAACTTGCTTGAGCTAAATGCCACAGAGGAGGCCAAGTGTAAGACAGGTATGTTTTGCTGTAGGAGGAAGGAAATCCTCTCTCCATCAGGGTGTACCTTCCTCATTTCATCTCATCCCTTCTCTTCTCATGAAGGCTTACCGGTCCCAAAGCTGAGAGCCTGAGTCACGTGAAGGCCGTGACAGCACAGTGGAATATGCACAGTCTCCACCGCAGCACTCATCCTGCGCGTCAGTACTGCCTGGGCTTTGGTTGCACAGTGCACGTCTTGTACCTCCAGCATCATCCCCACAGGAGCCAAGTGCTCAGAGCACCCACCAAGGCATTTAGCAAATTCCTGCTGAGGGCTTCAACTTGGAAAGATCAAAGGGAGGGGGTAATTTCCTGTGGCAAAGAAATACCAAGAGGCAAAAGAGAATCCTGCAGGAGGCAAGAAAACGAAAGCTGACGTGAAAAAGTAGAGGGGAGGCAGGATTCCTACAGATGGCTAGAACATAGAGCTATAGGGTGGCTTTGGGTTGACATGACAGTCTTTCTCTTCTGAGCCTGAGGACAAGGGGGAGGATCTAGGTCCTGGGATGCTCTTACCTGCTCCAGAGTATAACAGCATTAGGCTTGTTCTTCATATTACTCAGCTATAAGCAGATCTGTTTGAAAGAAACCTGAGAGATGAAACCCTAAACTTATGGAATTTATAAAAGAGAGACTTATTGAACCTGCCCAACACCCTTATTTGGTGGTAGTAAATGAAAAAGGTGAAATTACTAATGCCATACGTCAGAGGTTACCTCAGCTACTCATAAATGTGGGTTTTGTAAAGTAGAATTTGATATTTGAAAATTGAATTGTCTTTTTGCAGAAATAAAAACGGACCTAATATTTATGCATCGTCACAGCCCAGGCACCACAGTAGGTGAGCTTGTGCAGTTGGCCCATTTTCCTTTCATTCAATCCTCATAACTTGCCTATATGGCTGTCCCTGCTCTATATGTGGGGAACCTGACGCTCAGAGACATGACATTTCTTTTGTAATGTCACCCGTATGCATGTGGCAGAGAGAAAGTTCCAAGAAAGTTCTTGCTTTCTTCACCATCACCCCACGATGCTCTTATTTGTTGTGTAAACTGAGCATGCTTGTCCTGAGGAGCTCGGATATTGCTGAATGAATCGTGAAGTTCTGGTCTAGGCATGTCCACCTGTGTGCATATTTACATAGCTTTATTCTTTACTGATATGTATTTGACTGGAGCCCTCAATAAGGTGACCAAGGACGTAAGGATGTAAGCAGTGAGGTAGACCTAACCTGATACCTGGGTTCTCAGACCACAGGGCAAGGTTACTCTGACCTGCAGTTGAAGTGAACCACCTAGTAGCCAGAATGTGTAGTCAACTCCTTTTATGTCATCGTCATCAGTCTTAGTCCTTGGTCTTTGATGTTTGCAAATCAAGCAAACTTTTTGTCCTGCCTATTTCACCTTGAAGGTACTAAAATTCCACACAAACCTTTTGCACACCTTGAGTTTCTAATTTTCAATCCATTTTAAACACAACAACATGAAGACTGTGTGTTCCTGTCCTCTATTATCTTTACCCGACTCTGATTGAAGCGATTCTCTCTTGAGCTGGGAAAGAAACTGGCCCCTGGAGGTCTCTGTCATGAATGCGAGTGCTCCGTTGAGAAAGAAAATGTTAAAGAAGTATTAGAAATGATGGCAAATTGTAATCTGCACTTTCACAAATGACTCAAATCCAATTCTGAAAATACAGCTTCCTTACCTACTCTGGCTCAGAATAAGATAATATTAGTAACAGATTGGACAGTGTAATGTTCCTAAAAACGAGGTCAAAAAGGAAATAGCGTATAGACAGACATGGCTTAAGAGGCCATAAATTCTAATAATATCATCTGATTCTATAGAGTTTAGAATTAAAAAAAAAAAAATTGACTAAAGTGTTTTCTACTTCTTGTAAAGTATTAACATTTTTCAGGCTCTTTGTTTATATCATGGAAAGTTACCACAAATGCCTCACATTGTTTCTTAGACCCACATCAACTAACACACTAGTGATGCACATTGTACTAATGGTTCTTAGGAAAATACAGACCCCACCTTTTGTGCACAGAGAGAAGGTGCTTCTTTCCCATGTTATTACCTGGTCTGATGAGTCTACCCAGGGAAAGGAATGGTATTTGACATGGTTCAATCCCCTCCTTTATTGGGAAGTACAGCCAGGAAGAGAACTTCTGCAAGTACCTCAGACAGCTTTTGAGAAATTGCCAATGTTGTCCAGTTTACTAGGATCAATGCACTCTCCTATTTTTTCTCTTCTTTTTACATCTCTGCATATTTTTTTTTCTCTATCCATCCAGGCAGTTTTGCTCACTAACCTGTCTGTGGTTCCTGACTAAGAGAACTGCCACCCTAGGATGACACTGGCTTTCACAGTTTAAATAGAGAACTTCTACGGCCATGTCGTGATCTCTTTCACACCAAACTTGTGGACAATTTTATCCCCATTTTACAGTTAAGGAAACATAAATGCTTTCTTCAGATTTACACTGATAGGAACACAGGTCAGGTGGTCTGATTCATTATATAAATCCATACTTGCCTCCCCAAGGGAGAGTCCTTTCCTGTGTTCCTAGGTAGCACGGGGACCTCTCAGTGTTTGCCATTGTTCTACTGCTAATACCTATAGGTTTGTGTCAGCTTGACCCCCTCCCTCCTCCTGCCTTCTCACCCTGTCTTGGTCTAAAATACCATTCAAGATAGAAAATTATCGACAGCTTCTTTAGTTATTTTCACCTTAAAATTATTCTGAAGCAACATTACTTTCGTTCTTTCGTAATTTGAAAACACCTCTTGCCCTCACACATTTGTCTCTTTGTGAGAATGCTCCCTTAATGCTGAAAAACAGTAATGCTTTAGTACCTACCTGAGACAGAAAAATATGGAAATGTTTGCTTAGGTGATAACCAGGTAAAGAAGAAGGGCATGACCACCATTCACTCAGCAATTGCTTGTAAATCCTTTCCCTGCACTGTTTTATTTAATCCTCAAAACAGTCTCACAAGGTTGGTACTATTTATGTTTCCATTTAACATAACTGAGAAGACTACGGCTCAGAAAGTTTAAGTAACTTACCCAACATCACCCAACTATTAAGTAGCAAAAGGTTCAAACTAGATCTGTTTCACCCTAAGGCCCATTCTCTCTGAACTGCTGATCTCCCTAAGGCTTTATACTCTAGTTAAAGAGAGAAGACAAATGCCAAAGAATCTATCTACAATACCTATTCCAAGTGATAAGTGACAAATGAATGGTGGAGGTGGGGAGGCTTGTGGACATTCAGAGGAAGAGAAGTCACTTCCCTACTGGTTTGGGTTCCTTTTAGAGAGAGATTCACATGAACCCCCAGACTGCATTTCAGACAGGAGAGTGCTGATCTCTTCCGAGGTCTCCTCTGAATTCTACAGGTGCCCAGGCCCAGCCTTGCATCCTTCCCTCAGAATCTTCATTCTTCCACTCTGGCCTCTGGAAGCTGAATTCAGGCACAGGACTCTACAGATAGGATAGAGGATGGGAGTGCACCGGTGCAGGGAGGCCAGAGGAGCCCGGAGCAGAAGGACGCCCAGGCTTGGAGTCACTGGGACCTGGCTGGGGGTTCCAGCCCAACCACTTACCAGGTGTACATACCCTTGAACACTTCCTTGGCCTCTTTGCTCTTCTTCTGTACAATGAGAAGAATGTAGACATCTACTTTCCATGATGACTGTGAGAATGAAAAGAATTAGTTGTAATGCCTAACCCCTGGTAAATTCTCACTAAATGGTAGCTCTAAAACAACCCAAAAGCCCTTGGAACAAAGGCTTCACAAATGTTGAGAGGACTTGACCTAGGAAAGTGCAAGGAGCAAGTTTCCTGTTTAAAATGCTTGGTGTTTCCTCCGAGGGTGGAAGAGGTAATAGGGAAATTAAATGTGCCTGGAGTTAGTCCTACAACTCTGCATACAACTCCTTAGTCAGGCCCTGTTGTGAGGGGAGTCAGAGAAAGACCTACTGGCACATGTTGAAGTTGTAAGACTAATTTAGAGCAGTGTTTGCCCACATTAATGAGGCATAAGAGTCACCTGAGTCACTGTTTAAACTCTAGATTCCCAGGCCCCTCTTCCATAGCAGGATCTGAGCCAGGAGTTCTGGGGTAGGTCCTAAACATAAGCCTTTTCCACAAGATGCTGGGTGATCTTAGAATCAGGGAAGTTTGGAAAACATTGATTTAAAGTGTTCAGAGTGCTTACGTGTCCACCATATAATGGAATCCACAGGACGGGTGATTTACCATTCCTTTTTATAGGAAAGCCAGCAAGGCAGTGCACAGGAGCCTGCTCACACTGGCCAGGAGAGCCTGTTGGTAATATCCAAGGTATTTGCAATTCAGTTTAAATCGATCACCAACTAAAATCAGGCACAGTGAGAGTAGTTCCACTCCAGGTTTCTCTCTTCCAGAGAGGAGCTCGGGGTGCACAGGTGTGTTTTCTTCAGAACAACACGGGGCATAGATTAATGTGAATCCTCCTTAACTGTCCTCTGGTTTTTGGTTCCTGCTCACTTCGATTATTGTCTTTTTCTCTAGAGAGTCCATAAACATTACATATAAAGCAGGACTTTGTTTTTGAAGAGCTGGTTTAAGGTAATTAATTTGTCTTGCGGTGAGTAACAGAGTCCACCTGTATCCTCACCCCTAGACCAGGCATTTTTCCCTCCTGCAATTAACTTCCTTTGTCATTCCTAAAACCTCCAGTCCTGGATTCACTTAGTAAGGGCTCCAATTCTATAAAGAACCCCCTGCTATAGAGTTGTTTCAGATTTCCTAGTTGGAGAATCTAATTTTAGATTTTAGGGTTTACACAACAGGTTCATGTCTCCCTCTAATGGATGGGAAAGAATAAAACAAATCAGATTTCTATCTGTTGTTAAATCAGAAGACTTTGTATTTACTATTTATCTATATGATGTGTGGTATGTATAATAACGTGTGTTGAAATAATCTGTAGTACCCTATTTAGCTAATTTCCAAGAGCAGCACAAAATATGCTTTTGTTTTCGTTTAATATTTCATGCTTTCAATACTTAACCTTTACTTAACTAGGTGCCACATGTTAAGGTATAAAGACATGAATAATACCACGCAATGGCAAAAAAGAAGGAGAAAACTCAATGCTAAGATGAAAAGATTGTTAAGATAAGGGAAAACAATCACAATACAAAAAGATATAAATAACACGCTACTGTTTGTTTATGAAGGGGAAAGAATACGCACACAAAACATTTCCAGAAAGACACCCACAAAAATACTGTTAAAATTAGTTTGTTCCCTCCTAGAAGGAGAACAGAATATTTGGAAACTAAAGACAGGCCAGAGCTTTCATTGTGTTTCTTTTATATTTTTTTATTTTTTATTTTACTTATTTATTTTTTATTTTTAAAGGTTTTATTTCATTATTTTTAGAAAGGGGGGAAGGGAGAAAGGCAGAGAGGGTGAGAGACATCAATGTATGGTTGTGTTTCACCTGCCTCCAGCCACAGACCTGACTGAAGACCTGGTTTGCAACCTGGTTATGTGCCCTGGCTGGGGAATGGAACCTGCGACCTTTGGGTTTGCAGGCCGGCGCCTTACCCATTGTGCTACCAGCCAGGGCTTATATATTTTTAATTGTGAAGGTATTTCCTAATCAAAAAAAAAGATGAACACTGAAAATTAATAAGACAGAAATGAATGAGGCAGGTTCTGCATTCGGTTACTCGGGAGGGACCCCCCGCAAAAAACAATACCTTGTGATCAGCACTGGGACAGCACTGTGCACTGCGTGTGAGCAGTGGTAGAGGTTCCTACCCTAACCAGGCAGGGAGAGGGCTTGGGAGCATTAAAGGTCATTAAAGCCAGGTCAGGGAGGACGTCCTGTGCCAACCTAAAGAGCTTTCACTTAGTTCTGTAGGAAGCACGCTATTCAAAGACTTGAGCAGGAGAATAACACGTAGATTCACTCCTAGTGAGGTTACCACTCTGGCAACCATGTGTGGGGAGGATTGGAGGGAGTCCAGGCCAGTCAGGGCCCCTTTCAGTAATTTTCCTGTTTCCAAGACCCTTTATCTAGGGACGGACTGCCTCAGGGGAAGGCTGTTTAACTTGTCCTTGCCAGAACATATAAGAAAGCACCCTGCCTTCTTTCAATATTAGTTTCAACATGAATATATTCCACTTACCATGCCTCTTTGTAGGTGGTTTCCCTTGGTTTACTGTGCATGGTTTATTATGTTTTCATGTATTATCAAGTGCAAATTTTGATAAATACATGCGAATAATCTGTAAATGAGTTTTCTAACCAAAATGCACTAAACTATTTTCTAAAGTTAGTTGTGCACATTATAATTTTTTGCCGTAGCTTTGACTTTTCTATGCTCTGAATTCCTAGCTGGGATTTGGCAAACATTAGGTCTGTTGTCTTTGGTAAAACCAAAAATTTAAGAAAATATAGCAGAATTGAAAAGTGGAAACACAAATGGAAAAAAAAAAAGAACAGGAATAGGTTTGGTTGAGTCTAAAGACAATTTATGGAGCCCTTATTCATAGATGGCTTGTTCTTGGTCCAGGGAGGAGAGTCAATTATCCAATAACTGGAATTCACTTATAATGTGCTAGGCTCACTACCAAGACTTAGCAAATGACACATGACAGAATAAGACCTCTTATTCTGCCAATATTTACAGATAAGAAGACTGAGACTCAAACAGGTTAATCAATTTGCACAAGGTTGGGTAGCTCAAAACTGTCAGGTGTCTGATTCTGAGCCCATGTTTTCACATATTGGCACACACGAGGTTGCCTCTAAGCTGTCCAACAGAAAGCCTAGCGCCCTTTCACTGCCAAAACCAGCCTTCTAAAACATTCCCCTTCCTCCCAACGAGCCTTAGTCAAATTAGCAAAAAGGACCTGTGGGCTTTCTCCAAGTATTATCTCCTCTCCCATCTCTGTTGCTGCTCCCCTCATCTCCTACCCCAAATCAGGCAAAACCAGCCTCAGGAAGTACCAACACACCAAGGCAGAGAAGGATTGAAACCTTAAGATAAAGTTTGAAGGGCGGAATTTGAGGCACCCTCCAGCACAGAAAACCTTGCAGGCAATGTGTACAGTAAGGTCTTCCCAGGTGCCTCTTCGAACACACCAGAGTAAACTCGCTCACTTGGAAAGGGAAAATGTATAAGCTGATGTTGAGACTCTTTTCCCTCTTGCCCAGTTTTCTACAACAAAAGTAAAAATTTAACTTGTCTTGCTACTTGTTTTCTATTTGCCCCATGAGTTCTTTGGGCTTGTTCTTCTCCTTTTGTTCTGTTTTTCGGGATTATTTTTATGACTTTTTGTTATAACAATATGTACTACATTTTGTTTGCTTAAAGGGCCCGTTATGTTTTGAAGAGATTTAAATTTTGAAATTTTATACACTTACCAAATGGTTACTACCTCTGATGTAGATATAAATTCCTTTGTGTAGACAGAGATGTCTATTATTATTTTCCTTCTTCCTGAGAAACTTATATTTCAAAGAAATGAGCTATGAAGCCACAAAAACGTATACTTAGAAGTGAAAGAAGTTAGTCTGAAGAAGTCTTCATACTCTAATTTGCCAACTATATGACATTCTGGAAAAGGTAAAACATGTACAAGATCAGTGGTGACCAGGGGTTCAGGCAGAGCGGGGAGGACAGAGTATTTTTAGAACAGTGAAACTATTCTGTGTGATACTGACTAGAGGATGCATGACTATGCTTTTGTTAAAACCCATAGAACTGCACAACACAAAGAATAAACCCTAACATAAACTGTGGACTTTAGTGAGTAATGCATCAGTGTGGGTCTATCAACGATAATGAATGTACCACCTAACAACGCAAGATGTTAGTAACAGGAGAAACTGGGTAGAGAAGCCACTTAAATTCCCTGTACTGCAGCTGTGCTGGTGAGTCCTTCTTTCAACTTTCATATGTGTTATCATTTTAGAAAGATATTTGTATTGATTATATAATTTCAGTTGACAGATTTTTTTTTGATGCCTTA
This sequence comes from Noctilio leporinus, assembly GCA_004026585.1. Taxonomy (NCBI): domain Eukaryota; kingdom Metazoa; phylum Chordata; class Mammalia; order Chiroptera; family Noctilionidae; genus Noctilio; species Noctilio leporinus. The sequence continues at coordinate 30,768 of PVIW01002538.1, read as the reverse complement.
CAGATTTTGCTCCACTATCTCTTACTTGCATGTTTTAATGATAAATCTGCCATCATTCTTACTTTCTCTGCATGTTTCTTTTCTGTCTTTTTTTTTTAAGTCCTCACCCAACATTTTTTTTTTTAGCTTTATTCACTTTATTGTCTATCAGTGTGAATATACAAGTTATTTAATCAGATTTTCTTAATAACATTTTTTCTCTACCGTACTTTATAGTAAGAATACAGCATATATGTATAAACATAAAATACATATTAACATATTGTTTATATTATCAGCAGTAAGGCTTTCAGTCAACAGTAAGCTGTTAGTAAAGTGGGGTTCCAAAAGTTATTTACGGATTGGCGATTGGGTGGAGTTGGTGACCCTACCACTGCCCCACACCCGGTTCAATGACCAGCTGTCCTTTTTCGTGTGTGTTTGGGGGTGGGGGGTGGAGGAAGGAGAGACAGTACATCCGACATTTCAGGCTTCATCAGACCATAGCCATCCACCATCGCAGCCTTGTAACAACATCAGTTTGGAGAGTCCCACCTTTTCATCACTCAGCTCGTCAAACTGCTGGCACACCAGTTGTCATCCTCCAACCCAACCACAACTGCAATCTCTGTGCTACCCGGCCACCCCTCCCTGAACCTCCAGCAGCTGCAGGCCTGCCCCCTGTGCGGGATCCACCCACCACTCCCCTCCTTGCCTTGAGTTGGCGGCGTGCTTGGTGCAAGACGAGGCCGACTGCTGCTGCTGCTGCTGCGGTCGCCTGCGGCCCCAGTCACCCAACATTTTTTCATTGCTCTCAGAGAGAGAGGACAGAGGGGCAGAGAAAGAGAAACATTAATTGGTAGCTGTCTGCATGCACCCCAACTAAGGACCAAACCCACAACCTAGGTATGTGCCCAGACTGGGGATCGAACCTTCAACCTTTCAATTTATGGGTGGAGGCCCTAGTCAACTGAGCCACACTGGACAGGGCTCTTTTCTGGCTGACTTTAAGAGTTTCTCTTTGTCACTGTATGTCAATCAGGGTTCAAGCAGAGTCCAAACCAATAGGAGATATATATTAAGAGATCTGTTGCAAGGAATTGGTCTATGCAACTGGCTGCCTAGGAAAGCCTGAGATCCACAGGCTCGGCAGCTAAGAAGAGCTGGAGCTCGCTCAGGCGCAGGCTGAGTTTCATCTTCCTCCGGTAACAAGCTACATCTATCTCTACTTAGAGAAGACAGTGAGGGCTGTGATCCACTTCTTTCCTTGACCAGTTTCATTCACTTCCAACTTTTTTCTAACGTGTTGCAGATTATTCTGGCCTTTGGCATTACTGCTAGAATCTACAACTCTACCTTCATTCCCAGTGTACTTTGTGGGGTAAAGACAAAAATGGGCAACGTTAAGAAACATATTTCAGCCCTGGCTGGTGGCACAGTGGATAAGGCACTGGCCTACGAACCCAAAGGTCACTGGTTCAGTTCCCAGCCAGGGCACATAACCAGGTTGCAAGCCAGGTCTCCAGCCAGATCCATGGCTGGAGACAGGTGAAAGGCAACCATACATTAATGTCTCGCTCCCTCTCTGCTTCTCTCCCTACCCCTCTCTCTAAAAATAATAAAATCCTAAAAAAAAAATTTTTTTTAAAGAAAAAATGTATTTTAATATCCTGCTATTTCCGGTGTATGATGGTTCAATATTTTTTTTCAGAACCTCAAACAGAAACTGTAATGGAACTTGGGTACTTGAGGTTGCCATCCTGAAAGACATGAAGAGAGAATTAATCAGTCTGTTTCATGGAATGTATGGACTAAGAGAGTCTATTTCTATCTTACAAAGAATTCTGAATGGAGATCTTGACGAGATCACCCCTAGGACCTAAAAATATGCTACCATATAGCCTGTCATGGGTTTAGGTTCACCTAAATCCACAGTATTGTGTTAAATTATGCACCTCTCCCATACCTTACCACCTCTAACTCCCTTTGCTTTTGGGGAGAAAACTCAATTTAGTAATCTCCCCCCATGATTCTCCCCGTTCACTTTTTATCTTTGCAAAGTTTGCCTGTAGCAAGCACATGGTTCCACGGGCTGGCTCTTGGTTCTCCAACCTGACGGCCTACCGTGAAAGCACTCATGACACAACCCAGGCACCAACGCTCAGGCCCTTTAAACCGCAGACGCTTCCCGTCAGGATCGCCTCTCCTCACCAGCGCACACCACTTGGAAACAACAGCAAGGGCATCTCTACATGCCTGCTTTATAGTCCTCCGCCATGGACTTCTTTTCCCTTGGGTACAAAGTCCTGAGGAGTTTCTAAAACCAAAAAGCAATTTTGACATTATCTCCTTGTATCTTTTATTCTTAACAACTAATACATCATGCTCAATAGAAAGAAATCAGCAAGTTAGCATCACAAGTTTAATTATAAAGAGACTTCTGTTTAGCCCTTTTCTACCTCTTCCTAGTATTTCTTTTAACATTGGGAAAGTGGTTTAAACTCCTTAAGCTTGATTTCTTATTTATTAACTGTACTGTACGTAAAGGGATGTTATTGAAGTCTGTAATTTCCTAATTTCCTTAGCAGTCCGCCCTGCATGTAGTCCAGAAATTATGGTTGCTCTAACATCATATTCCTTCAACATGATGGTTGCTCTCAGAATTTCATACTTTGTATCTGAAGCAATGATGTTAAATCATAATCTTAGAAACATAGCTTTTCAAAATTAATAAGAAGCCCATGAAATAAGGAGATGCAACGTTATTGACAATTTATCACGCGCACCCTGTACTTTTCTCCAGGTTGTCTGCCTCAGCACCCTAACATTAACAAAAATTGGGGGGATAATACCTAGGAATGTTGTGAGAATTAGCTGAAATAATGTCCCTAAAGTGTTTGGCACAGTGTTTGATGCATGGTAGGTGTTTAGGAAATGGTAGTAGCTATTACTGCAAACTCATTTTTCTATCACCACAGTAGTGTGAGTGTAGGATTACCTGGCTTTTCTAGACTCCCTCAGGAACATAAAGAGAGCCCCCATAACTGATATCCATTGTTACTTAAGAGTATGTTCTATACATAGATGATGTTACATAAGCCAAGGGCACTGTGGTATAATATTAACAGGATTTTTTCAGTTGTAAGCAGCAGAGAATCTTAACTCAAGTGGCCTAAATAGAGAGAAATGTAACATCTCACTTACCAAGTCTGACTGTAGGGCAGTTCCAATTTTATTCCAAACTCAGAAGCCAAGCAACATCATTGAGTCTTTTCTTTCCACCTCCGGTTCTGCCACCCTTGGTGCTCAGGTGCACTCATCCATGATGAGTCACATTCAGGTACCATACTCAGTAGAACAGGGGGTTTTCTTCTCCTTGCATCATTTTTTGAGCAAAGAAAACTTTCCCAGAAGTCCCTCCAGCATATTTCTCATGTCTCCTTGACCAAACTGGTTCACACTCACACTTCTGAACCAATCAGGACCTAAAGGAAAAGGTCACCTCAACTAGCTTGTACAGGACTTCTCTCCTTCTGAGCACAGTACTGCAAACAAAGGGTGGAATCCATGCAAAACACAGTAGGGCACTCTGGCAGCAAAGAAAATGGAAGCAGATGTTAGGTAAGGAACTAAAAGTATCTGCTACACTTAGAATACCAATTCCTTAAGATCTATTTAGGGCTCCTTAGAATTCCTGTATTTGAATGTAGCCTAATAAGGTAACCTCAGTAAGTTTGCATCCAGCCAAAAGCCATTATGGAAAACCCACCGAAATTCCAAAACAACAATAAATAGATAGGTAAGATGTTCCAAGATGAAAATTAGCATTATGTGCATTTCAATAGTATTAAATACACAATTATAAATGCCCTTTTCTAAAGGGAAAATTATATAAAACTTCAGTTTGCCCCCTTCAAGAGAGGCTGGGGAACTTTTACGTACAGCACTTCATTTGCTTTAGCGGGGCTAAACAAAGCAGTACCACATCTGTCCATCTTGTCTCTAACCTTAAAAGTCCATATTCAATGCAACAAAAATGGCACATTGGTTTCAAAATATCATTGGCAGTGCATTTGAAATTCATAGCAATTCAATCTGTCTTACTCCTACTTCTAAGTACCTGGTCATTCTCTGTCAATAGCCTAGTATGCCCTTCCGTGCAAAATGAAGTCTTTTTTTGGTATTAAATCTTTGCTCATAGTTCTCTAAAATCATTTCAATTTACAGCTGTGCTTAGGAATCTGAAGAACCTAAAGTTACAGAGAAAAGATACTGATTTAGGGATTGGTTTTAAAATAATTATGGAGCACTATAGGGTTAGAGTGTTAATATAAATAAAACCATATTAAAATGCATTAAGAGGAGAACTTATTTTATAAAACTCTAACTTAAATTCACATTTGGGCCTCTTGACATTTCAAAACCTCATGCTTGATTCCCAGCTAGTAGAATGATTTTGCTTTATATTATAAGGGCCTACATTTTCCCCATCATTTCCATATTCTCTGCTAGCTTTTGCACAATGATATAATCGATGATTAAGTTTGGAGTCTTCAAGAAATCTCACATCTGTCCTGTGATTCGTAAGCCAATTCTAGGTGTAGGGCAATTCCTTGTTTATGTAAATACTGCTATAAACCTATGCGAACATAGAAGGGGAAATTATTAGGAAAAAATAGAGCATGGACTTTTACTTGGTCAAATAGCTATATTTATTTCATAGAAGTACGTGGGTGTATATGTGTGATATGATCACTCTCTCTGACTAAATTGAAAAGATTTTAAAATGTAAACGCACAATCTCAGGCCATTTATTTCAGGCTACTGGACCAATCAATTCACCTATGAGAAATGGGTGTGGTATTCTTGTCAGAAATAATTGAAGACATAACCTAATTACTTAAGTCATTATTTGAATGCATATTTATATTCCTTGCTCACAATGTTTCTTTTCTACATATTCATTTATCTGTGAAATCAAACTCAGGGTTAAAATATCTATGACTATCCAAAAGCAGATCTGTCTGTAAACTGCCTTTGAAGATTTAAACTACCATATTTTATTTGTCAAATAAACACTTATGCACAAGTATCTACTCAACATGAAATTAGAGAAAATTTGTTATTATTACAGAAGTAGTCTGCTCTAGATCAATACTTAAAACATTCCTAAATATTCAGAAATTGTATTCACCACACTTCTCAGGCCACTGAATGTGATTAATATTTGCCAAATGAACAATGGCTTTGTAGTTAACAGTGATATTTTAGCTTGTTGAAAAATGATTTGGCCACAACATCTTAGCTAGATATAAGCCACACAGTTACATCAAAACTGAAAATGGGAACTTGTACTTCTGGGCACTAATCCTGTTAGTGCCCAGACTCCTTCTTTATGACCTAATCACCTGTCCCCAAAGTCCCATCTCCCAAACCATCACACTGAGCATCAGCATCTCAATATATCAATGGCAGGAGGGGTGGGCACCACATTCAGACTATAGCAAACAATTCTGCATGAAACAGATTAATTCTCTGAGAACCAGAAACTACCACAACTCAGTGTAACTATTAAGAAAATTGAATTCTGCCTCGGCTGGGCTGGGTGCTTAGTTGGTTGGAGCATCATCCCATATACACAAAGGTTGTGGGTTCGATTCCCAGTCCAACCACATTATTTAGGTTAAAGGTTCAATCCCCAATTAGGGCACATATGGGAGGCAATTGATCTATCTCTCTCACATCAATGTTTTATTTTCTCTCTCCTTTCCTCTCTAAAGTCAATAAATATATCCTTGAGTGAAGATTTTTAAGGTTTAAAAATGAAGACTTACTAAAAAGGAAGAAAGCTCTTTCTGTAGTAACTACCAGTAAAACGTTTCTATCAAAAGATTTTATATATTTCTATTCTCTTACAAGTGGGCCATCCTCAGTTTTCATTTTATCAATCTGTAACATTTAAAATAATTACCCTTTTTTCCACCAAAAGACTTCATCTTCTAAGCTGCACGCTCTCCTGCATTTCCTCATGATACACTGGACTCTCCTTTTCAATCTTTCCTCCCAATTCCTTCTCATCTTGAATTCCAAACATTGACCTATCCTAACGATCACTCTTTGGTCCCTTCTCTTCTACACCCTTCCCTTGGCCCAATCACATCCAATCTCATGGATTTAAGTAACACCTCCATTAGCATGTCTGAAGAGCATCTAAGAAACATCTTTCAAGCTAAATGATCTTGCCCCCAAAAGCTGATACTTCCACAGTTACCTTTTTCAAGTCGCTTAGTGACAACTCCTTTCCAGTTCCTCCAACTAAATCCTTGTTTTTGCTCTTACACCTCCCACCAGCATTCCCTTTTAGTTTATTTTAAAAACCCGACATGTATTATCTAAAATTAAAGTATGTATTTATTGTATCCCCACCAAAATATTAGATGTCAGCACTTTGCTCATTCACTACAGCATCTCTAGCATCCAGAGTAGAGTTTTGTTGTTGTTGTGGACACAGTGCCCCTCCATTGTTTGCTCAATAAATTATACAGGACATACACAGATATTACAATTAAAAAAAAAACAAACAAGCTGTTGAAGTGGCTAATCATAGAACAAATGTCCCCTTGTCAGGCCCCTTTTCCCAGGGCTAGCTGGACCCCATAAAGCATGACTGACCCAAACAAACTGTTGTTGTTTTTTTTTTTTCAAACTTTTATGAGCCTTTAGCCTCAGGACTAGAAAAGTACTGGAAGCACCTTGAAGGCATGGAGGCTCCAGACCCCAACCCCAAGACAACCTTGAACCCAAAGATAACACTGAAACACCCTGCAGCCCATACAAAACCAACTGAAACACCCTGCTCTACAACCCCCCCCCCCAATCACCTAATAAAAGCTCAAAGCCCCCACCCTCAGGGCTGGTGCAGGTGCATTTCTCCACACCTAGCCCTTTCCCTCCCTTGGGGAAGTAAAAAATTTAAAATGTTTACTCTGCTCTTTCTTCTCTTTGTGAATTCTTTCACAGCTGCTTAACCTGCCACCCTCCCAGCCAAGACAACAGATTTGGAGATAAAGCATCCAGGGCTGACTCACTGCCCAAGCACAGCTGCAGCCTTCCTTCCAAGTCATTTTCCTCATCTATGAAAGGAAGCTATGTCATATTCCTCAACAAATAATACAGTTGAAATGCTGGGATCCCAAAGGTCTCTGGTTTGATTCCTAGCCAGGGCACATAACCAGATTGCAAGCCGGGTCCTTAGCTGGAGGCAGGTGAAAGGCAACCATACATTGATGTCGCTCTCCCTCTCTGCCTCTCACCCATCCCCTCTCTCTGGAAATAATAAATAAAATTAAAAAAAGAGAGAGAGAAAGAAAGAGAGAAATGGTCAAGATCTATTTGGTATTACAAGACACAAATTTCACTGCCTGCACCTTTTAAGGAACATTTATTCCAATTCTTTCCATTTCACCATCTCAGGTCTACTTTGTTTTTAGAGAGAGAGAGAGAGGGGAGGGAGGCAGAAAACTTCAATGTGTGGTTGTCTCTTGTGCGCCCCCACTTGGGCACCTGATTCGCAACCCAGGCACGTGCCCTGACTGGGAATTGAACTGGCGACCCTTGTGTTGGCAGGCTGGTGCCCAGCCGTCTGAGCCACAGCAGCCAGGGCTCAGGTCTACATTCTGGGTGTGCATTTTCAGAGGCTCTTACGTGGTCTTGAAAATGCCCACTTGTACAAACTTTGAGAATAGTAAAGGCAACAACCCGGCAAAAATTTCTCCACAGAGTGCCCATTTCCTGAAAATATGCTTATCGTCACGAACTGAACACATAAAAACAGGTCAATTTTATGGTATGTAAACTACGTTTCGATAATACTGTTAATGACTCAAGCTCAATAGATCTGTACAGGGAGCTGACAAAATCGAGTCTTGCCAAGCTGGTGATGCTGCACAGGCCGACCCCGAAATTACCGGGAACACAGAAGCGCTCCCGCCCCGCCCAGCCCGGCCTCAACTGGGGGCTGGGCTGCAATCCTGGCTGACCAAGAGTCGCCTGACATTTTCCAAGTAGGGGCGCCGCCCACACCCTCCGACTCAGATTTGGGGTGGAGATGCCCGACACCAGCCTGTCAGCCGGGTGGCGAGAAAGCCCAAAACCGACCCCATTTCACAGGCTTAACTTCGGCGGGCAAAGCCCGATGCCGCACCAAGTGCTTCTGCAAGGGAGCCCCGCACAACCTCTACCAAGCACGCCCAGCGCCCTCGCCCTTGGCCCACCCCTCCCGCGCCGGCCTCGTTCTCGCGATACTGTCCCCCCCCCATCCCCCTCAAGATTACCCCTCCGGCTTCATCCCTGATTGGCTGGAATCTAGGCCGCTTCAGCGATGTGCAACAACTCCTAGCACCAGCCAATCATCACCCAGTTGCTTTGCGTCATCTTCGGCCTCTCCAGCTACCCAGGGTACCAGGGTCTCGCCGCTGCTAGCGCAGGGGTGCGCAGGCGCAGGAGCGCGGGCTGTGCGCTGCCCGCCTCTGCCGAGACGCGTGCGGAGGTACGTCTCAGCTTTGGCTGCGTCCGCTGTGGAACCACGTGCGGGAAGGCTGTCTCGTGTAAACAGTAGCGCATGTTCTGATGGTTCCTCTCTTGCTCAACTGGACACCCCCAGAAATGGAGGAATATTTATTTTTCTAGCCAGAAGATTTGTGTTACTTGTTACAGAAGGAACAGGAAACTTAATACACAGCCAATGTTTCCCCAAGTAACATTTATCAATTTAGACACAAATGGAACTTTGGAAAGATACCTATACTTCAGCCCCACACCATGCCACACTACTTACTAACGTCTGAACTGTGATCGCAGGATAAGCCCAGGAAAAAAAGTTTAAGTTCGTTGGGTGGTTTTGACACATTTTAAAGGTTGAGGACAGCTTATTTAAATCTAAATCCAATTCTCATCATTGAAGAATGGTGGGGCAGTGATTAAGCCATAGGCCTGAAAGCAGTTCTAGTAAAAATTGTCCCAGGTACTAGAAGGGTACCTCGCCAGTCTGCTCAGAGTTAATATAGCAACCTTTTTACACTGCTCCGGGATTGAACAGCTCCTACTAACAATTCATAAATGAGCATTAAAACTAAGGCCTCTTTTCACTTACAGAATATTTTTCTCTAATGTGCTAATAAAGTGGCTCTTTTAGAAACTGCCACACCTTGGTACGTTGACGTTATGGAGAGCTTGATTCTGGGTCCTGTTAGTATTTTCAGTTCCTCAGAGAAGAGGAGTTCTAAACGGCGGAGGTGGGCGGGCGGGGGGGGGGGGGGGGGGGGGGGGGGGGGGGGGGGGGGGGGGGGGGGGGGGGGGGGGGGGGGCGCTGGTCAGTGCAGGGACAACTGCAGCAGGCAGCTGACCCTGGGGAATCCTGACCAAGAAGGTGGTTGTGCAGGTTGGGCTACAGGTGGAAGCTTTGGGCAGGGCCTCCTTTTTTGCCAATCCAAGGATGTTCTTGAAAGAAAGAGTAAGTGACCTTTCATTGCAGCCAGAGATCCTGAGATTTTTTTGGCAGTGATAATATCACCATCACCAACTGCTGGATCTCCACTTAGCAACAAATCTACAAATCCTGAGCAGCTTTGGGCAGTTTCAATCACAAAAATATGTCATTAAAATGAATGAAGAGTGATCCAATGTTGAAACTATTAACTACTTGGAGCTAATATAGTTGGAGTATTTTGCAGACAAACATCAGGTATCACTGTTTGCCTTTAAAATTTGAAATACTGCTTGGTATGCTGGGATCCCTTCAGTGCATCAACAAGCTTTGGCACTCAAGTTTGAGAATCATGGTGTCCTGGCCAGGTCCTCAGTTGGTTAGAGCATCATCTTGCTATGCCAAGGTTTCAGGTTTGATCCTCAGTCAGGGCACATACAAGAAACAACCAATAAATGCATAAATAAGTGAGATGACAAAATTGATGTTTCTCCCTCTCTCTACATCTTTTTCTAAAATCAACAAACATATTCTTAGGTAAGGATTTTTAAAAAATAAGTAAATAATCATGCTATGATGATTTAAAAGTGCACTAGTGATTCTCATTTTTTCCTTGAATGAGTATCAAAGATAATAATTTTCTTCCAAAGTGCTACTACTGTAAGGTCCAATGTAACCTGCTTCCTACCACTCTACAGATCTCCCTAAAATTAAGCCCAAGGAAGATTCTTTTAAATGACCACAGCACCCATTGAATGACTACAAGCCTGTCTAGACCTATTCCTATAGAGGACATCTTGGATAAATCTAAAACTCCCTTGGAAGAAGAGCAGTTAACTATTTTAAATAAAATAAATATTTAAAAAGTCACCCATTAACTTAGACATTGGCCTACTACTAGGCAAACGCTAGTAGACACTATAAAATACTAAGAAAATAAAAAAACACAATACAATCTATTGCATATTTATAAGATTTTTTGATGACTTTCCTATCCCTCAATATTTCATACCTGATTTTCACACTCAGTTACCAAAGATATGATAGATTCAAATTATAGAATACAACTTTACTTGTATTTGTAAATGGATATACCCAATAAATTGTTTATTCTAGAAATGGGCTGTTAACTATACATTTAAATATTCCAACTAAGAACACAAGTTCTGATATTGTTTAAAATAGTTAATAATAACTATAACTTGATATTATATATCACAAATAACCTAGACTAGACTATAAATAAATGTATAGAACATTCATGATTATAACAAAGTCAAGTTAAATGCCAAACATCAAAGGAGAGAACAGATTCAAGTAAAAATTTTCCAAAGCATTTTATTCATGATATAGTCATACTCAAGATGCTAGAGGAAATGTCCATATCTGCTAAGTTCTTGTTGGCAGCAATGAGAAGAAAGAACTTTTTTAAGCATTATTCTGTCCAGCCTCACAATCAGAAGTAACTTTTGATTTGTTAGATGCTTCATAAGCTTGGATAATAAGCCTTAGGTGAGTGATTATTTTTTTATCAGCTGTTTTCATGTTCAATCCCAACATCTTCATTATAGTTTCTCGAAAGTCGACACGCTGCAAAGGGCCACCACAAAAAAAAAAACAAAAACACAAGACATGTCATTAGTTTTGGCCACCTACTTATTGTGTACAATGAAATTAGTATGAGAAATGTAGTCTTAAACAGTTATTTTTGAAATGTAACACTCCATATTTAAATGTTTTAAGCTAGAAAATGGTCTCTTCTAAGACGTCATTAGTTAAATTCATTCATTTTAAGATTTTTAAATTTTTACACCTTTACAGACTAAACCTAATTTTATTGCTGCTTGTTTTCCATCCGTAAGGTAATTTCTTTTTGAACTTCCGATTTGCTCTATAATAATAGTAGTTTCCCAAATACGTACCTCTCTACCCATCTTTCTAAAACCATACTGATCAATAAGGAAAACAGATAAAAACATCCATAAATCATGCCTAAAAATAATTAGAAAATACCACAGACTTCAGTTTGCGTGTAAGTGGGAGGAATAAACATCCTAAGCCACCAGAGGTAGCACCAGAGGATGGTTCGTCAGAGCATGTGCACACAAACCTAAACTAAGATAAGCATAAATCCCATCCCTCACAACTGTGCATCGAGGAGAGGCATTTGATCAAAGCTGAACTTATAAAGTCTTTCTTGGGATTTTCTCTTCTGTTCCAGAAACTCTAATTACAAAACACTGGTTTTCGGTCAGAGAGACAAGCTGTCACACAGAGAGAGAGTGAGAAAGGCCTTGAAAGTTTCCAGATGCTCCTCCAAGGGCTCAGGTGCAATTTTCCTCTCGCAGAGCTCTGGTTGGTTAACTGCCTTTGAGTCCACACACCAATAAATTCCCTTCTGCCTCTGATGAGATGGGTGTTTATCGCTTCAACTTAAAGATTCTTCATATAACAATGATAATAATTTTTTTAAAAAACCTCTTGTGGTGGTCCTTTTCCTTCTCCACGTGTGCTCTTTCCTGCGCAGGACTCAGGAATGACAGTGTCTACTGTCTGATGGGACCTGCCTTTGTCCCAACTTGCCTCTTGCTTGGCTGAGTCTGATGTAGTTTTCAAGTTATCTGTTTTCATAACTGCCTTCCCTTTCATTGCTTCCACTTTCATTAAAGATTGCCTGAGCTTCTGAATTGTTTTGTCCTGTGAGGGTGTAAGGTTAAGGTTGGGGGAAAGAAAAATGACTGTGATTAGATCTCTTAAATAATAGTCAGGCATGATGAATGACAACTCATGCTTCTATTCTTTCCTTTTTTTTAAAGGTAGACAAGGTAGACACATGGAAAAGAAAGGAAATTCCACAATTTATGAATTAAGAGGACATTTCTCTACCATTATACTCATCAATAACCAACAGTCATTGAACACTTTTATAACCTAAGCACTTGGGGTTTAAAGAGATTTAAAAAGTGGTCCACATCCTCAAAAGTCTTACAATCTGTGTTAATTAAATATGGAAATAGAGAAGATAAGTGGCTCTGCAATAAGAGAAACACTGCTGGTAAAAGAGTTGATCAGTAAGTATTTAATGTACCTATGGTTTAAGACCAAAAAAAAAAAAAAAAAAAAAAAATTGTGTTTGAAATACAACTGAAGCTTGAAATAGAGAAGGTCAAAGAAGAGCCTTGCAGAATAACTAAAACATTTAACTCTTACTCCAATAAGAAAAACAAATATAAGACTAACACAAAAAACAAGGTATCTATAAGTTACCTTCAGGAGCAGGGAGGGGAATACATGGGAGCATCCATGGGGTTGATAGTAGTCTTCTTTTTTTAAGAGTAATGTTGATTTGCAGGCATTTTCTATATATTCTCTCTATATAAATATATTCTATATCTATTTACATATGTCCTTTGGTATATGTAAAATAATTTTAATGTTAATTTTTTAAAGATCAGTGAGAAACATGCAGCTAAAATAGTAACAAACCAAAGCTTAAGTACTTTTTTGAAAGCCTAATTTCCTTTACTTACTTTAAGGATATTTACTCTTGTTAGCTGAGTTTTCATATTTTTATTTGACAATTTCAAATCACTGAGCTGTTTCTGAAGTTCCTGAATTTCTCCCTCTAACCTTTGAGTTGTTGCAATCTGCAAATTCTGCTTAATATTCAATAATGTTTGTTGCTTGTTGTCTTTCTCTAGCTGTTTAAACATCTTGCTGTTCTCATCTATCAGGGAATTCTTAGTCCTGGAGTTTTCCTTTAAAGAAATCAACAGTATTGAAATAAGGAAGTTGTGTTTTATGATGGTGTTCTACATTAGCATACCAGGTCTACTCTAGTCTTAACGTGCAGACTCAACAATGCTTACATAGGAAAAAATATTTTTTAATATAAATATGCACTATTAAATTTATCTGGAAAATAAAATATGATGATAAAAGTGATGGCTCACTGCTAACAAGGCTACAGTTGTGTAGATAATTTTATTAACACCAGGTGGTAGCATAGATTAACTCACCTTTTCTAGGAATGTATTATATTATAAGGAAATAACTCAATATTTAGATAAAGATTCATACATCAAGACATTTACATTATTCATAACATGAAAAAATAAAAATAATACATCAAAAAAGAATTATGAAATAACATGATTATAGATTCCCTAGAGATCAAGTTTTCAAGAATTTCTACTAACAGAAAATATTAATGATATAATAAAATGAAAGAAGCAAGCTAAAAAAAAAACTGTGCCTATCTCAATTATATCAAAGTATGAATGGAAAATAATCAGAAGGAAATATACCTATATGTTAACATTGATTATCTCAAAGTGATAGAATTATTAGTAATTTTAATTATAGTCTTTCTACCCTTTGTAACTTATAAAGTTACTACCAGAAAAAAATAGAAAAAGTAATGTGGATTTTTTAAAAGATACCATATATTTTCATTGTATATAAATTTAAAAAAACTAATAAAATGTATATAAAAAAAGAACCACTGGCTTTTTGGTAAGATAAAACAGATGCTCCAGGCAAGACTTGTTAAAGAAGAAAGAAAGGGAAAACATAATATTAGGAAGGAAAAAGTACAGAATGCATAGATTTAGAAAATATATAAAAATAATTCTAAGAGAATATTTATAACTCAGCAATAATAAATTGAGAATCTAAAAGAAACACATTTTTCCCTGGCTGGTAGCATAGTGGATAAGGTGCTGGCCTGCGAACCCAATGGTCCCTGGTTCCATTCCTCAGCTAGGGCACATAACCAGGTTGCAAGCCAGGTCTCCAGCCAGGTCTGTGGCTGGAGGCAGGTGAAAGGCAACCACACATTGATGTTTCTCTCCCTTTCTGCCTCTCTCCCTTCCCCTGTCTCTGAAATAATAAATAAAATCTTTAAGAAAAAAAGAAATACATTTTTTCCTGAGAAACAATATAATAATAATATAGTCATGTCCAGAAAACCCAAAAACTCTAGTAAAGAAAACTTGGACTTAAGTGAATTCAGTAACAGTCAATATTTAATAAAAATGCAAACACATCAAAGGTTTTATCTATGTTATTAATAACTATTCCAAATAGAAATGAGAAAATATGCTGTTCACAATGAGCAGAAAATCTATAAAAGAACTTAGGAACAAATTTTACAAGAAAGACATATGAGGGACTTATAGGACTCATGAAGAACATATAAAATCCTATTGGAGCACATAAAATAAGAGGTCATGTACTAAATTATCAAAATTATTAAACTAAAATGATAAATATTTAAATCATAGATACCTGAAAAAGTGTTATATATTAGTAAACTCAATTTAAGCAGACATTTTGATAAAGAATAACACATATATTTTTAATTTGTCCAAAATCATATTACAAAGCTCAGTAAAATGTAAATAGGACTTACAAATTGTCACTTTGACAAGTATAAAATTTATATTGAATAGTTCAACACATACAGTGCAGTTATTAACTTTATTTCTGTCCTTTTATTCCTTTAAATGTATTCTGTGAGACTAATTTTTCATTTGCCACTAAATGAAATTTAGGGCAAGGCCATGTTTTTCCTGATCATGTCTAGTTTAATGTGAAAATTATAACCTTACTTTTTACTCAAAGTTATGGCTACTCAGGAGATAAAGAATAACATTAACAGATTAAGAAATTATAAAGACAACCAAGTAGAAATATTGAATATGACAAAAACAGTAATTGAAATAACAGAGATGAGATAAATAGAATGGATTAAGGTGAGAAACAAAATGAGTTGGAGATCAGGCTAACAAATAAGAAACTCTCATAGAAGGCAGCAGGAAAGAGTAAAGATATACAGTATTAACTTTTTTTTTAAAGTAAAGTGTATGACAGCTGTCTAGAAAGGCAGTGCCAATAAGGGTGGTGTGCAGGTGTGTGTTTGCACACGCAGGGGAGGGGAAGGGAAAGGAACTAGCAATAGAAGATGGACTCATCTCTGGACTCGGTGGAGGACATTGTTGATACCACTTCATTCAGTGTTGGAAGTTTTTTAAACTGGCTATTCAATACATACTGAATAAATGAATGAATGAACAAATTGAATGAGAGACTAAATGAGTAAGTAGTGAGCAAGTGAATGAGGTTACATTTGGGACCATAGCAATTACAGAAGTAATATAACACAGGTATGAGTATGATGAGCAATTTTGAGGAAAGGTAGTGAAATGGAGTAAAAATCTCCTGAAAACAAATTATATTGCATCCTACCTATTTTTGTGCCACTTTTATTTTTTTTAAGATTTTATTTATCAGGCCCTGGCTGGTAGCACAGTGGATAAGGTGCCAGCCTGCGAACCCAAAGGTTGCTGGTTCAATTCCCAGCCAGGGCACATAACGAGGTTGCAAGCCAGGTCTCCAGCCAGGTCCGTAGCTGGAGGCAGGTGAAAGGCAACCATACACTGATGTTTCTCTCCCTCTCTGCCTCTCTCCCTTCCCCTCTCTCTAAAAATAATAAATAAAATATTTAAAAAAAGATTTATCTACTTTTAGAGGTGGGGAAGAGAGGAAGAAAGGGAGAGGAACAAGGGAGATAAAAGATCTGTTGCCTCTCCCATGCCCCCAACTGGAGACCTGGCCAGCAACCCAGGCATGTGCCCTGGCTAGGAATCAAACCAGCAGCCTTTCCATTCACAGGATGGCACTCAATCCACTCAGCCACACCAGCCAGGGCTTGTGCCACTTTTAGAATTGACTTCTTCCTTATAGGTTTAGAGAATCAGAAGATAATGGTTTATATAATAATTATTGAGGAATATCACCAATGGTTCCTTCTAAGACCCATCATATCTAGCTGACATGGTGTCTGAAATTCCACCTTCAGAGAGTCATTCCTTTGAGCTCCTTTTCCTCTAACCCACCTTTTAAAAGTAAGTTAAGAAATGCATTAATAAGCCCTGGCTGGTGGCACAGTGGATAAGGCGCTGGCCTATGAACCCAGTGGTCGCTGGTTTGATTCCCAGCCAGGGCACATTACCAGGTTGCAAGTCAGGTCTCCAGCCAGGTCTGTAGCTGGATGGAGGTGAAAAGCCACCATACATTGATGTCTCTCTCCCTCTCTGCCTCTCGCCCTTCCCCTATCTCTAAAAATAATCAATACAATCTTTAAAAAATGCATTAATAAATGCCCTCACAATAACTATCAAATATCTATAAAGTGAGAAATGGAAGATAGAAAGTGAGGATAGGATTTTTGATAAAATCAGAAGGGTTCATAGCAAAAGTTACTCCCTTCCCCAATATTAAAAGCTTTAAACATCAACAACTTTAAACATTAGATAATATGACAAAATACGACTGTTTTCATTGTCAAAGAAGTGCCTATACTCCACAAAATTCTTACTTTATTCCTGCCCAAGTCTAATCTCCCCTGAAAACAGTCATTAATAGCAATTTTTCCTTCCAGACGTTTCAAGGGTCTTTTTTGTTCCCTACACATTCCTTCAGTTTGGGGTGAGTCTTCGTGGTGATGCTGCTGCTGCTCCAGTCGCTTAGTGAGCATCTGAATTTCCTGCTCAAGGCCTTCAGTTCTCTGTAAAGAAGAAAAATAGATGAAACTCCCTGGTGATCCATTGTTTCTATTTTATTTCAATACTGTGCAAGTTGAACTATACTGGTACTATAGCAACATTAAATTACTAAACAGATGCTGGTTTCAAAGAATAGAAAGGTTCAATATATAAATGTAAGACATTGTAGTACCAAGTAATAAAATTGTATAATGAATTTAAGAAAACAGACTGTAAAAAAATTGGAACTCTACAATAAACAGACTACTGTGTAGCAGGTTTTACTAACCCACTGAATTTAAGCAATCTCTATCTTCCTTTGAATTTTGCAGTGAAGAGTCATGAATTTCACTAAAGCGATTTGAACACAACAGAGAAACAATTACTTAACACCTGCTTGTTTAATTATCTGATAGACTTGACCAGTAAATTCAATTAAATAACTGATTGGACAATTTATTTACTGCACTGACTGAACTGTTGCTCATGAGGGAAACATTATCTTCACCCTACCACTATTTTTAAGCTAGCATCAATTGAGCTTCTGTCGGGACCCACCTGGGAAAACATCTAAAATTGGGAGTCCCACACGGGCCAGGCTAAACCTCTAAGTCCTGACCGGAAGACAGGGAATACTGGGTACATACGTGTTTCCATGGTAAAGCCAGTGGCCCTGGGAGAGGGGGTCTAGGTCATGGGAAAATACTTCAGTTACTACGAAGCCCAGTCTGTTTTCTCACCTCGCCTGATCCTTTATTGTATCAACTGCAGAAGTTCTTAAAATTTGAATGCACATCCCGACCTGAGTGAGATCTCCCTACCCACTCACTTGTTTTTTCCCTTTTCCCTTATAATTAGCATTATTTAGTATTGATTGACAAGCTACATGCCTCCAAGTTTACCCCTTTCAATAAAAGATCCTTGGGAATAAAGAACTAGGCATCCGCTGCACCAGGGGTCTCTGCAGGCAGGGGTCCCTCACAAGCTTACATATCACAGTACTCAGGAAGCATTTATCATGTATTTACCCATTTAATCCTTGAAACCACTCTGCGATGGGAACTGTGCCCCCCAAATTTCCCCTTATTCCCCCACTCCCATCAAATTTTACAAAAGAAACTGAGGTAAAAAGCGGGTAAGTAACCTGCCGAGTAGCACACAGCTAGCGACAGCAGAGCTGGGATTCGCACAGGAGCTCGGTGCTCTTAACAAACGCTCTGTACTACCTCTGCTGTAATAATGGACATCCTCTTCTCTTTATTACTATAGTAATAAAGTCAGTATTAAAATGCAGAGCTGCGGAGTTGGCTGAATCAGCTAATATCAAAGTGCACATCTTAAAAGAATCAAATGTGAAAGAACAGCTTGGAGGTCAATGCACTTACAGACTTCCAAGACGGCTCATTTGCACGGATTTCCTGCATCCTCTCTTTCACAGCTTCCTGGGAGGCTGGGACAGGGTCAGCACTGCAGCTCCGCAGAGTAGCCAACTGAGGGAGGAGCTTCTGAGAGTGGGGCTGTACAGTTTCAGTTTCACAGCTGGATGAATATGGAGGGCTGTCTAAGTCGTATTTTTGCTTTTCCATATGGATCAAATCCTGTTGACATTTATCCCAAACTTTCTGCCCATCTTTTGGTCCTTCAGAGTGAAAAACGTTGTCTCTCTCCGAGTTCTCGGCCAGGACAGTTTTACCTTTATCCTAAATAAGCCAACGTAAGTGTTAAACTTCCCATTTGGAATTTAATATAGAGATATCTATTTCTTTTCTTCTGAAATATAGTCATAGCCATAATATAAAACTTCAGGAAGAAGGCCCTCAAAAGAAAGTAAGAGTTGTAGAGTCGTAAGAGAGACATACTCAAAAGAACAAACTAGAACAATAAGAGGTATTATCAAAACAATGACATAGAGAAACTGTTTAAGAACACAGGAAATTTCGCTTAGAGGAGCAGCTAATTGAACAGCCGCAACTTATGAGGGTAAACTGTTTAGAGAAAATTTTGAGCTAATAAATGTAGAAGGATGATAGAAAGTTAAAAATCAGCATTTTGCATTTCCCAATAAAATAACTAATTCAAGCAAAGATCAAGTGAAATGTTGGCAGGGAAATGAATATTTTCATTAAAAACTTAATTATGATTATAAGAACATCACTTAATAATAACTGATAATGTAACAATGTGAAGGTCCCCTGACCCACAGAGATCCCTTGGTGCTGTGGATGAAATGGACCTTCCCAGGTAGCTTGTGCTAGGGAAGAGAAGGCCAGCCAGTGTCTGATAGACAAAGGCCTCAAGCACCTTTCTCCAAAGGCCTTTATTGGGTAACCAAGGTAGGGAGTGCATGTACACATCATAAATCATTGTGAAGGGAGAATGCTCTATAGAATAACAGTTACTATGTTTAAACGTGGAGGTCTTGCCCCAGAGTATGGTCTGTTGGACAAGATGACGACAAGGACTCCAGGTGGCTCATAAAAACAAGGAGTGTAAGGTTACATGCGGGTTAAGGTTTAACATCTGCTGTGGGTACAATAAAATAGGTCAAGGAAGTTTGCTAGCTTCAAAGGTTATATAGAAAGTCCTCATGGCAGGTTCCAACCGGGGTCCCCTAGTTACAGCATAGGGGCCTGCATAGACCCAGCTTTCTGGTTTTCTGGTCAGGTCTTACAGGCTTGGCCTGGCCTGCGGGGGGCTCTACATCCCACCACAGTCCCACGGGCACCCTGCCATAATAGTATGAGTGAAAGAAGTCACACTCCCTTGTGCTCCTGTAATCATCCTCCTTTCACTGTAAATAGCCAAGGAAAATATAAAGAAGGATGCTGTGCTCCACAGTCAACCTCCTACAAGACAGCTCTCCCTTCGTAACTTCTAGCCTCCCAGTCTCTGTCAATTCTGGAAGCTGAGTAAACAAGTTTAGTTTCTGAACTTCTCATCACGTGAAATTGGGAAATAGAGGAGGGTTAGAATGGTTGAAGTAATGATGAATTTGCCTCACTAAAAGCCTAGAAAGAAGAAGCAAAATAAAAGAGCAATGGAAGAAATGGTCAGAGCTACATGGACTCTGGTTTGGAAGAGTTTTCAGAGATGTGACAGATCAGTGAGAGTAGTCAAAGAAAATGGAAAGTGTTACTGTAAATTACTTGAAAGAGGCCATTAAAAATTGAAATTACTTTAGAACACTTTGAAAACAGTTCTGATATTTTTAATGGAACTCCTCACATTAATTGGATCATGATGGATCTTTCTTTACATTCAGATCTTATTGACATAGTGTAAAACGTTCAAAATAAACTTCCACCAGTTCATTGACAATTGTCAGTCTCTCGTCATCCTCCAAAATGCTTCTGTAAAATCTACTAATTCTGTGAACTGCTATTTACAAGAGACCAGGCTCGTCTGTCTCTTCCTTCTAAACCCAACTCACGTCATAATTCTCTACCTCAATGTCCAGTGTAGAGGGTCTACACAACTTAACTTTAAAATTGCTTGCCTCTGTCACGATAACTTTCACCCACACAACCCTTACACCCAGATCCAAAAACCCAGATTTTGTCAGCGGCAGGAAGTAACCCACACCAGATGTAAAACTTCACTCTTTTACTAACTGCGGCTCTCCCAGCTCTCTCTCAGCTCTATTCCCTGTAACTTTTTCTTCAGATCCTCCTTGCACCTTCTCTCTGTACCTCCCTCAGAGAGTCTTCCAGTTAACCATGCTGTGCTCCTTCCATTTATCCTCCGCAAGAGGACCAACAAAGCACTCAGCGTGGCCCATTATCCCCTGGAGTAACACAAAGTAGTAAAAACCCTGCTTCTTCAAAAATTTATCAAAATGCATTCTCACCTTTATCATGAAACTACCCAACGTATCTTCTCCTTTTAAACTCATACAAGGGGTGAGTCCATTAGCATCTGCTAACTTTTTCTCCAAAAGGTCTTTTTTTTGCTTTGCCTTTTCTTTTTCAACCAGATGTACTCTGTGTAAGAGAGCAGTCGGTAACAATATCATGAAACCAACTCAATATTCAAACTCCAATTAAAATAATGAAAGTAAATATTCCCCATTTAAAATATATTGGTTGGCCAAAAAGTTCATTTGGCTTTTTCCATAAGATGGCTCTAAGTAGGGCTTAGTTGTCTTCAACTTCATGTGAAATTATTTTGTTAGATTCTATTGTGACAGCTTTCATATCAGTGTGTATTTTTTTAAACATCAAAATTGGTGAATTTTTGTGTAGTCATCTCAATATTGAAGAAATAATAACTTAGCACACCTCTTTGAGTAACCAATATAACTAAAGTAAAAAGTGCTGGGCCTGAAAATTCGGGCCTAACAGCACCAACTGCAAAGAGAAAACAGCTAAAAGGTCCGGAACAGATATGGCCTTAGGACAATCCTTTGCCCAGAGTCTCCCCCAGAGTTTAATCCCATAGGAGCTGCTTCCAGTTCTTCCTTCTCCCTTCAACCCACAATTGAGGGGAGGGTGGGAGTGGGATACAGCTATCATACTTGTTGGCGCCAAGGACAAAACTAAAGCACAAAGTCCAGGGTGACCCATCCTGCAGCTATGTTCAAAATTGGGTTAAAGAGTTCGCAGTGTGCTTGGTCAGTTTTTTAGGGGTAAAACTATAGGCCACCTTCAGGTGGCAGTTTATCACTGAGAAGATATTTACACGGATGATAAATTGCTTTTAAGCAGTTCTTCAGTTGTCAGCCTTCTTTTTTTGGACACTGCACAACCAGAACGAAGAAAAAGAAAAAGAAAGAAAAATCCGACTCTCCCTCTTACTGGTCTTTGATTTTAAATAATTTCTCAGTCTGAATAAAGATTTGTTTCCTTAGTTTCAAGCTCTTGTTTATTTTCTTTTTAAAAAGTGATTTGGGCCCTGGCTGATGGCTCAGAGGATTGGCACTGGCCTGTGAACCCAAGGGTCACTGGTTCAATTCCCAGCCAGGGCACATAACCAGGTTGCAAGCCAGGTCTCCAGTCAGTCCATGGCTGGAGGCAGGTGAAAGGCAATCACACATTGATGTTTCTCTCCCTCTCTATCTCTCTCCCTTCCTCTTTCTCTGGAAATAATAAATTTTAAAACATTTTTAAATGGCTAAAGGATATGAATAGATATTTCTACAAAGAAGATATACAAGTGGCCAATAAGCACATGAAAAGATGTTCAACATCTTTAGTGATTATATACATGCAAAATAAAATCACAATGAGGTACAACTTCATATTTATCAGAATAGCTATCATGAAAAAATGAACAATACGATGTTTTGGTGAAAATATGGAGAAACTGAAATCTTCATAAATTGTGGGTAGTAATTTAAATGGTGTAGCTGCCCTGGAAAACAGCCTGTAAGTTCCTCAATAACTTCAAAAAGTTAAACATAGAGTTACTTTATTACTAAGCAATTCTATTCCTAAGGCATATACCTAAGAGAAATGAAAGATACAGTCATATAAAAACTCCTATGAGCCCTGGCTGGTAGCACAGTGGATAAGGTGCTGGCCTGCGAACATAAGGGTAGCTGGTTCAGTTCCCCAGCCAGGGCACATGGCCTGGTTGCAAGCCAGGTCTCCAGCCAGGTCCGTGGCTGGAGGCAGGTGAGGGGCAATCATACATTGTTGTTTCTCTGTTTCTCTCCCTTCCTCTCTTTCTGGAAATAATAAATAAAAGTCTTTAATTTAAAAAAAAAAAAACTCATATAAAAATGTTCATAGCAGCATTATTCATAAAGCATACTTCTCAAAAGGAAAAAGCCCAATGTCCATCATCTGATTAATGAATACACAAAATGTGGTATACCTGTATAATGAAATATTATGCAGCAATAAAAGAATGAAGTACCAATTCATGATGCCTCATGAATGAATCTTGAGAACATTGTGCTAAGTGAAAGAAGTTAAACACAGAGGCCATATATTGTATACCTGAATTCATATGAAACGTTCAGAAAAGCAAGTCCATAGAGAAGAGAAGTAGATCAATGGTTGTCAGAGACTAGAGAGGGTGGAATAAGGAGTAACTGGAATGGGCATAGGTTTTATGTAGGGAATAAAAATGTCCTGGAATTAGATAGTGGTGATGGTTGCACAATCTGTGAATATACTAAAAATGACTGAATTGCATACTTTAAAAGGGTGAGTTTTAACGGCATGTAAATATCTCAATAAAAATGCTTTTAAAGATACAATAATTTTGAGCCAGACATTATGTGAAATTCTATATTTAAATTCTGTGACTGATTAGGAATATGGACATCAAATAACTATTTGTAAGCTAAGACAAACAATGAAAACAAACTAGAAAATTCCTGGCCCTTGGAGCCCAGGGCCACCACGCTGTCTTCCCTTTTATGGCTCAGGCTAAACGCCAGCGTGAGACAGCATGGCCTGCGGAGAGCCTGCCAGGATGTCCTGGGGGTTGGTGGTCTAGTCGGAGCTTCCAGGAGCCCAGATCCTGTGCTTTACACTGAGGAGTGTAGCAAAGACGTTTGGGGAGGACCACCTTCAGACACAAAGTCATGAATGACTGCCTCCAAGTCTCAAAAAAATTTTTTTTCTAACCAAATAACTTTTAGATATTTTATACCTTTCCTGTGACCTGGGCCTATACCCAAAATTCTACAGAAATTGATGAGGTTTTACTCCAATAAGGAAACTGGGTTAAGGAGTAGACTTTTAAACAGTAATGGCCTGGTTTGTTTGAAGTGCTCTATAGTTATGAGAAACAAAAATCTTACCACCAAATATACCAAAATGAACCTCCTTCATAATGAATTACTATTGTTTCTATACCTGGAATGTCATGTGTTTTATTCACTGGATGTTTACATTTTGGGAAGGAAAATATTTTTACTAAGAAATTGAATTTTTTACCCTTGGATAGTGTGGCTCAGTGGATTGAGCGCTGGCCTGTGAACTAAAAGGTCACTGGTTCGATTCTCAATCAGGGCACATGCCTGTACTGAGGGCCAGGTCACCAGTTGCGGGTGCATGAGAAGCAACCACACATTCAAATTTTTCTCCCTTTCTCCCTCCCTTCTCCTCTTCCTAAAAATAAATAACTAAAATCTTTTCTTAATTGAATTTTTATAATTTGTTGTTCCTAAGATTTCTTTTACACCACATCAAAGTTTGTTCTTTTCTCATGAATTTACAATTTTTAAATGAAGATAAACCAATGTAAACTTGGGGGAAGAATAGGCTTTATTACCCAAATGATGTCTTGATTTTTCTCAATGAGGAAATTGTTTTATTTTTAACATTAAACATGGGCACTCTTTCTTAGCAAATTTGTTTGAAAAGATTAATGTGTTCTAAAGTAGATTTGAGATTTGTCTTAAGTTACTCTACTTTATAGTTGAGGTTGTA
This sequence comes from Noctilio leporinus, assembly GCA_004026585.1. Lineage (NCBI taxonomy): Eukaryota > Metazoa > Chordata > Mammalia > Chiroptera > Noctilionidae > Noctilio > Noctilio leporinus. The sequence continues at coordinate 6,376 of PVIW01002538.1, read as the reverse complement.
CTTTAAAAATATATTATTTTATGTCTTTAAAAATATGTTTAACATATGACTGACTGACACTGCAAATGATTAAGAACAAAATAATGTAGGGAAAAAAAGATAATTTCCTACCTTAGACGGTTTTCTAATTCTATAATTCTTTCATTTAGATCCCAGTTGACTCTTTCAAGATTCTGAACATTGATGCTTTTCAAAGATTTAATTCTGGTTAGAGAAGCAATAAGCTCCTCTAGGTCCTTGATATCAGTTTTCAGGGACATTATCTGGAATGACTGTTTCACATTATTTTCTTTGTAACTCTCTAGTTCACGCTTCATCTCTTGCACTGAAGTTTCTTTTATGAAAACTTTGTTTTGAAGATTTCTTAGCTAATGAAAAAGGGAAAGTGTTACTTAAAATCATTTATTTATAATTTTGGTTTTAGAAAATTCTTGATTTTAAATCATTATGGATATTTAAGTTACACATTATCATACAATAAACCAAAAGCTTTGAACCCCAACAGTATCTTCCAATGTTAAATACATTTTAAAAATTATATCAAATAGACATATAGCTTAGAATAAATGATTTTATTCTCAACAACATTAAAGTTGCTTAAATCTTGTTAGGAGAGTAAATTATACCAATAACAAATTTTATAATTCCAATTAGAAAAGAAATACTTGATGCTGTGGCCATAGATGTCTCATTTTATGATGTGTTGCTAAGGAGCATGTTTGCACAGGACCCTCTTCTAAAGACTAACCTGTTAGTATCATTTGGTTTCTGGCCTTATTTGTGCTGATCAGAGAAATGGGTAGGGGAAAGTGTGAGGAGAAAGAATGAATCTTAAATTGATCATATATATATATGATATATTAATATTATATCATATATATATATATTTCAAGGTAAGTATTGACCCAATATCAATATAATTAAAACTGTTTGAGCAGCTAATACTTCTGGGAGCAGACTATATATATATTTTCAAACAGAGAGTCAAGAAGTGCTCATAAAATTAGGAAGAGAAGCAAGAGTAATGGTGTGTAGGAGCAGAAGTGAAACCAGAGAGCTACCACAGCCTGCCGTTGGAAAGAAGCAATTAAAAAGGAATTGAAGAGGCAGAGAGTGCAACTGCTGCAAGGTGAGTGATTTTTATCATATTTGGGTAACATTTTTTAAAACGCTGCTCTTCTATCTCGTAAGTGAAGGAAGCCCATTAAATTAAAAAAAAAAAAAAAAACAATGAAATATTTTCAGTACTTTTCTCACGGCAAAATCTCAACAAATGTTGAGCTGTATCTATTCCTATCAAATAGATTCCAACTTCCGGTTATCACAATAGTTATTAAAATCCTTTAGCATTATCTTCATTACTTTCACCAGTTAAGCAAGGGGCTCTCTGCACTGAAGTGGTTACCGTTCACCTAAGACACCAAAAAATAATGAATGCCCCTTGGGGTTGGGCAATATAGTTGACCTAGTCTCCTGTACCATGATATAATTACCATGTTTTAAGATCTCATTTTTAGTTATCCTATTGTTAGGATATTAAGATAATATTTTGTGAAAAATACCTAAAGCAGAGTAAGTCTCAGGCTCACACAATATTGATTTCTAGATCTAGTGTAAATTTCTTTTAATGACCAAACTTGGTCAATCAGTCGTCCAGAGTACTTGCCAATTCTATTTTTTTTTTTTTTTTTTTACTTCCTCCATATAAAGTGATTTGCAAAATCGCAGAATTTAAAACACTGCTGTATTATTTTTTTATGTCAAGGAATCCCATATTTTGAATAATTTAGTTGAGTTTCAACATAATGAACCAGAAATATGTTCAGAACTTGGCTAAATCTAGGAAGCCCCCACGTTGAGATATAGCTATGGAAAAAATTGTCAACAAAGGCCTTGTGTCTAGAGTAAACAATTCCGAACTCTCAAAAAACATGAAATTAGAAAATAGGCAAAAGACTTGAAAAAAAACTTTATCAGAAAGAATATGTAGCAAATAGGCACATGAAAATACATTTAACATAACCAGCCATTAGGGACATACAAATTAAAGCCACAATGAGATCTCACTAGGCATGCACTGGATATCTAAAATACAAAAGACCAAATGCTGGCAAGGAGGAGAAACTGGGTCACTCAGACATTGCTGAAAGGGATGTAAAATGGTACAGCCACTCTGGAAAATAATTCAGCAGTTTCTTAAAATCTAAATATGGAATTACTCCCTGACTCAGCTACTGCACTTTTTTGGGGTGCAGAGCATGTTTTTTTTTAAAGATTTTATTTCATTATTTTTAGAAAGAGGGGAGGGGAGACAGGCAGAGAAGGAGAGAGACATCAATGTGTTTCACCTGCCTCCAGCCACAGACCTGACTGGAGACCTAGTTGGCAACCTGGTTATGTGCCCTGGCTGGGGAATCGAACCTGCGACCTTTGGGTTCGCAGGCCGGCGCCTTATCCACTGTGCTACCAGCCAGGGTGTCAGCTACTGCACTTTCATGGCTTTATTCCAGAGAAATGAAAAGTTATGGTCACACAAAACATACACATGAATTGTCCATAAAAGTTTATCTGTAATAGTCACAAAATTGGAAGCAACCCAGATATTTGTCAACAAGTGAATGGTTAAACAAACTGTGGAACATGCATACCATGGACTCAGCAATAAAAAGGACCAAACTATTAATGCATGTAACAACTTGAATAAATTTCCAGGAAATTATGATGAGCAAAAAAGCCAATCCCCCAAAATTACATATGTGATTCTATTTATATAACATTTTAACAACAGCTTTATTGAGATAAAATTCATAAATTCACCCACTTAAACTATACAGTTGCATGGTTTTTAGTATATTCATGGAGTTGTGTAGCCACATTGAACTGTTTTATTTTTCACTTAAAAAAAATGAGATATAATTCACATTCCATAAAATTTACCCTTTAAAGCATACAACTTGGCCCCCCTGGCTGTTGGCACAATGGATAAGGTGCCGGCTTGTGAACCCAAAGGTCGCTGGTTCGATTCCCAGCCAGGGCACATAATGAGGTTGCAAGCCAGGTCTCCAGCCAGGTCTGTAGCTGGAGGCAGGTGAAAAGCAACCGTACACTGATGTCTCTCTCTCCCTCTCTCCCTTCCCCTCTAAGAATAATAATAAATAAAATCTTTAAATAAATAAATAAATAAATAAAGCATACAACTTGGTAGTTTTTAGTATATTCACAGGTTGTGTTATTGTATTACCATCACCACAATCTAATTCCAGATCATTTTCATCATCCCCTAAAGAAGCCCTGTACTCATTAGTAGTTACTCCCATTCTCCCTCTCCCTCTCAGCCCCTGCAGCCACTCACCTCCTCTCTGTCTCTGTGGATTTGCTTATTCTAGATGTTTCATGTGAATGAAATACAATATATTGTTTTTTGTCATTGGCTTATTTTTACTTAGCTTAATGTTTTCTAGGCTCATCCACTTTGTAGCATGAATCAGTACTCCTCTTTATGGCTGAGTAAAATGCCATTTGTACATGGACATACACATTTATTTAGTCACTCATTAGTTAATGAACATTTGGGTTGTTTCCCCTTTTTTCGGCCCTATGAATAATGCTACTATGAATATTCATTTACAAGTTTTCACATGAATATATATTTCAACTACCTAGGAGTGGGATTTCTGGGTCATATGGTAACACTATGTTTATCTTTTTGAGTATTTATTTTGAAATGACATTTTTGGAAAGGAGGAGAGATTAGTGGTTGCCCTGGGAGGAGCTTGAGAAGGAAGTAGGTATGGATGTAAAATGGCAACAAAAGGATCTTAGTGGTGTTGAAACAGTGGTTGTCAGGGGTTGAGGGTGAGAAGGAAGTGGGTGATTATAAAATGGCAACAAGAGGATTTTAGCGATGTTGAAACTGTTCAGTGCCCTGACTATTTAGAACATAATACAAACAAACAAAGGAGTACAAATAAAACTGGGAAAATCTGAATAAGATTGGTGGATTGTGTAAATACTAATATTCAAAGTGTTAACATTATACTATAGTTTTGCAAAATTTGACTATTGGAAGAAACTGGGCAAAGTACACAACAGATCTCTCTATCATTTCTTTTTTGTTGGTTTTTGAAAAAAGATTTTATTATTTTTAGAGAAAGGAGAAGGGAGGGAGGAAAAAAGGGAAAGAAGCATCAATGTATGGGTGCCTTTCACCTGCCTCCAGCTACAGACCTGGCTGGAGACCTGGCTTGCAACCTGGTTATGTGCCCTGACTGGGAATCAAACCAGTGACCCTTAGGTTCACAGGCTGGTGCTCAATCCACTAAGCCACAATAGCCAGAGTTTCTCTATTATTTTTGAAAACCACAAGTAAATCTACAATTATCTCAATTAAAATGAATAATAACTGGTTCTGATATATATTTTTCTTTAGCTATAAAATTTACATTGCCTGAATTCATCCTCTCCAGGGCTGGCTGTATATACCAGATTTCTACTATCTGTCTTATTACCATATTAAGGGAAGAAAAAACATCTTATCTGCATGAACAAAGTCACATTGCCCTCACAAACATTATCATGAAAATCAAATTTAAAAGTACTAGCAAAATACATTAAATGTATCGTAAGTATAAGACACTAGGCCTTTCCATACATATCATCAGTAATATTTTTTATAAGTTGTTTAACTCATTGATTATTACAGCAGCCTATCTTAGCACTGTGCAAGATTTTTAGCTCAATATCATACTGTCTAAAGTAGACGACACAATCACCAATTGAATACTTTAATATTTATCACTTCAGCAGCTGGCTTTTCTTAGATATAGCTCTCTTGCACCTGTTTCTCCATTTTGGGGAAGAATCACATGATCATTACCTCTGTATGTTACACAAAGAAATAAAGTTAATTATAATAAAAAATTGTAAATGCATGAAGTGAAGAGAAAAACTGCCTTACCAAGACAATTGTGTTTTTGTTGGATTAAATAATAGGTTATTGGAAAAGGGAAAGATGACTCATGCTGAAGTATTCTGCTGAAATCACTAGTCTTTTTAAATTTTATTTTATTCTTACCCGAAGACATTTTCTTTTCCATTTCTTTTAGATAGAGAATAAGGGAGAAAGAGAAACACAAATTGTTTGCCTCCCATACAACCTGGACCAGAGATTAAACCCACAACCTGAGTATGTGCCCTGACAGGGAATCAAACCTGTAACCTTTCAGTTACAGGACAATGCTCCAACCAACTGAGCCACACCTGCCAGGCCACCAGTCTTTAAAAAACAAACAAACAAACAAACAACCCTCTTAACACAGGGAAACCATGCAATAACTGTCACTAATTTTTATTAAATTAAGAACAGCCCTGGCGGGTAGCACAGTGGACAAGACGCCGGCCTGCAAATCCAAAGGTCGCAGGTTCGATTCCCCAGCCAGGGCACATAACCAGGTTTGCAAACCAGGTCTCCAGTCAGGTCTGTGGCTGGAGGCAGGTGAAACGCAACCATACATTGATGTCTCTCTCCCTCTCCGCCTCTCACCCTTCCCCTCTTTCTAAAAATAATGAAATAAAATCTTTTAAAAAAAAATTCACAGAACACCAATATGAGCTATGGAATATTATTTCTAATACATATGGTAGCTAAAACCAAGTCAAAATGAAAACTTTGTAGATCCTTTTAGATACCTGCTTTGACAAATAGATTTAAAATGTTTATCATTACCAAATGATTTATATACATGTAGAGAATTGCTTTAAAGGTCAGAATTCATATGTTTAAGTCCTAACTCCCCTCCCCACGAACCTCAGAATGTAGAATGTGACCATATTTGAGGATAGGGCCTTCAAAGAGGTAATTAAGAAATCTTTAGGGTGTGTCCTAATTCAATATTATGATGTTCTTATATGAATAGGGAATTTTAAACAAAGAAAAACAAAAACAAAAAAAGAACAGGGAATTTGGAAATGGAAACTTCCATGTGAAGACACAGAAAATAAGTGACCACCTAACACACCTAGGAAAGAAGACTCAGAAGAAACTAACGTTTTCAACACACACACACACACACACACACACACCACATACACACACACAGTATTATGTGAGGAGATGAAACTATTAATTAACCTTACTGGGCTAATCATTTGTAATATATACATGTATCATAGCGGCATTATTTACAATAGCCAAGTGCTGGAAACAGCCTAAGTGCCCATCAGTGGATGATTGGATCAAAAAACTTTGGTACATTTACACAATGGAATTCTATATAGCAGAAAGAAAGAAGGAACTTGAACCCTTTGCAACAACATGGATGGAACTGGAGAGTATTATGCTTAGTGAAATAAGCCAGTCAGTGAAGGACAAATATCA